>JBDJHY010193655.1:0-11778 GCA_039654485.1 Withania somnifera | reverse complement strand
TTTTTTTATTTTCCTATATGAATGCTTACCCTTTTAAAAGGTAGAAGCAACCGCCACTACAATATAATATATATAATATATAATATTAAAATAATATATTGGGTGTTTCATAAACTCATTAATGACCCGGAGGGTCATTACAAAATTTGTGGTAGTTGCTTAGTTAAATTGCATAGATGCACTGTTTCTATATTTTTTTATTAATACTACAGTCTTAAGAGCATATTATTAGTTAATTTGCATGGTGAGTGTCTTCACAATTTCCCGTAAAGGGCTGTAACAGATTATGCCTAATATTAATTGGTCAATTTGGATGTTGAATTCAGTGCTCGCAGTATGCTTAAATTCCTAACTGATCTAATCTTTGTGCTTGATATGCTAAAATTACAGTCTTCAAGGTAAATCCATGAAGTTGTGGGATGCTGGCATGTATTTGACATTTAATAATATGATTAAATTGACGTAAATAAATTTATTAGCCTATATGTTTATCAAAGTTGAATCTAGTAGGCTTAGCTTACCTTGTATATGCTTATGTTGTTGAGTGTCATCACACGTAGGCTGTAAGAAGATCTCATCTTTCATTTCTAACCTATTTTGTTGGCAAGACTTCAATAGCTAAATATGTAGGCCAAGTGACATTGAGGTTTCTAGGGCTTAAAATATCAATTGATGTTTGTTTGTTGATTAGGGCTTAAACATGAATGCCAAGAAAAATTGGTTCCATGCAATAAAAAATTAGCCATATACTATCCTAATAGAATGAACTAGTAACTTGATGTACAATTTACATGATCCTTGAAATAATTTCTAACTTCCTTTTGTACCTTCTTAGCTGGTCAGACGAGCATTTATGTGTGCATGTCACAATATTGTTTAATACTATGTGTTTCACTAAAATGTGGTCTTAATATTAAATTGGTATGCATCAATATTCAGAAGTAGTCTACCTTAACAACTGTTTAGGGGAAAATGAGAAAGTCTTCAATCAACGATTGTTCAAACTGTTTTGACTAGTATATGAGTTTTCTTGGTGGGGATATACTATTTGATCACATATATAGGGGGCTTACCTAGGACTCAACTTTCTCATGTTAAAAATAATGAAATAACGTGTTTAAGACTTGTTTACTTTAATCCTTGTTGACTTGGTATATAGATGGAATTTAGTAGGTAGAAGGTATTGATTGCTATTATTTGCTAACTAGGGATTTAATCAACCATATCCGGAGTAATTTAAGGCAACCTACTCATGCTCGCTAGCTAACTCCCTTAGATTTCCTATTTTATGTCAATTTGAAGCCTTGATGAAATACTAGTTAGTGTAGTTGGATGTCTAGCTGCATGGGATTACCGATTAAAAGAGCTTGACTCTTTACTCCGAATGCATTTCTTTTAATGTATTTTCCTGTTACATATTGGTCCATGGCATGTCTTCCTTTTTATGATGTTTGATTCTTGATATGGTCGAGTATTAACACTGAAAGAGTCACGTGCACCTTTGTTGCTCAGTGGTTAATTTAAAAAAAAAAAAAAAAAGCCTAACTAAAGTTTGTCATGGATTTAGAAGTAATCTGGGAGTTCCTAAGGTCCCTAGAGGGATTAGTCTCAACATGGTTGATTGAGCTTTTCTTGTAGTTGTTTTGCTGCTCTAGTTGGATCTTAAAATCATGGTCATAATAACGGATATGTGATCTATCTCAGCCAATATTATCCTTCATCTAACCCACTCTTTGAACTTAAGTTGCCTTCCAATTCCTTATTTTATTTATTTGCATGTTATACCAGCGACCCGAGTCCATTGGACTCATTTTCGTTGATTTTATCGAGTCAAAACCCATGCCAAGCCCTCCATGGTCTGAATAGAGGAGCTAAAGAAGACTTAGTGGGATGAAGCCCATTAATTTAAACTAGAAGTGGCAGTAGTAGACCAGGAGGCTGAGATCCCACATTTGTCTTATGTTTTATTTATGTTATGGACCATAAGATCTAAATTTTCTTTATATATTATGTATAATGGGGGACACAAGGCCCAATTTTTTGCTAGAATTCTAGGACAGGTTGTGGTGGCAGGAAAGTGGGAAGAAGGCCCGTTTTATTTCTCTTTTATATGGCTTTGTGATGAGCTATAATGCCCAAATTTGATAGAATAAGACAAGTAGAAGACACTAAAATTGTACTCAAGCCCAACAATGTTGAAGCCAAGGTCCGTCGTGTAGAAAGGAGAACCGAGCTCAATTTCTTTTGTTTGCACCGAAATCCAAAGCCATTCTCCCCATCACTCTATATTTCATTAGTTGTTTGCTTGATTATTTGCTTAATGTTTAGCAAACACTAAAATATTTTCAAACTTATATCAGGATTCCACAAAAGACTCGTGTTTTCTCATGTTTACTTTAATTTTTTTAAGGAAAACTGACTTTCCAAAATACTTTGCCAATGCTTAATCATTTTGCAATGTTTTTGAGAGTTCACCTTTAATCAAACTTCCTTTTACAAAATAAATTAGTCAAGTAGGAGTGATATTTAAGATGAATGGATCAACTCCGTGTTAGCAGATTTCGCATGTGCCCTTAAAACCTTCTTGGTGTATTGACAAGAAATGCTTACTCAAATTTCTAAAAAGTCTCGAGTCTTTTCCTGTTCAGGACTTGGATATTACATGGCTTTCTTAATTACGTTTTCAAATAATTTGAGTAGGGACTCTCCAACCAGTGTTTTCAAATGCAAAAGCCTTTTTGAAAATAAAAAACTAGTCGAAAATAGAGATGATGATTTTTTTCTTATCCACAATATAACTATCACTGCATGGCATCTTCCACAACTTCTAGTCATGTATTAGGCATTAGAATAAGATTTTTACACGAGTTTCTACGACTGTTCTCCACTATAAAATCAAATTAAAACACTCAGGTGAAGTAATTGATACGAGGTCGATCAACAGTTACCTGGTGCTTTCCCCTGAAAAAGGCCATTTTGGGTCCCTAGTAAAATCAGCCAAACTAATAAATTAGGATGAGGTGAGACCCAATCCTACTATACTAGGTATCCTGATCCTACTATATGAGGGATACTTACGTAAGATGCCTTAATACCATGGAGTATTAAGTCCATCAACAGTCCATATTATGTAAGATGCCTTAATACCACTTGAATGGTCCTGGTCGGTCAATTGAAATTGACCTAACCGGCCCAAATAAAAAATAAAGATATTTAAAACCCATTTTTCATTTAAATGAATGTATACATTACCTTGAAGTATACTATTCTCCCTCTCCTACTACAACACTTAAATTTCTCCTTAATTCCTCCAAATCATAACTCAAATTAATTCATCTAAATCAACTTCCTTAAAATCAGCTACCCATACTTCCTTTTCAAGATTTATATCATACAATTTGACTTCCAAAGAAAGTTCACAGTGTTCATGTTCCTCCCAGCTCATTTTCATCTCTACAAATTCGAATAAGTAAAAGTCTATTTATCCTACTTTTTTTTAATGTATAAATTTTAGATAGGGTTAGGGTTCCTATAAAAGAATGTTGAATGTTATTTTTAATCTAATAAGGAAAGAAATGTATGCTCTATTTTATGTGCTACATCTGTTGGTGTGATGCGCAAAACTTTAGTGTGCTTAATTTGAGTTTCAACTGTATAGAGTGAGGTTTTGAGTCCAAACTAAATAAAAAATGGTTCATGCATGCTTATAACTACTTAAATATGTTTCAAAATTTATTTAATTATTGTTCCGAGGGATATAAACCCTTTAAGGCTGTGGGCATTTTATGTAATGACCCTTCCAGTCATTTTCTCAATTTCACTTTTTCTTGCATTCTAGAGCTTTCCATTAGCAGCCTAAGTGATTTGTGATTTATCGGAACCACTGATTGCTATGTCACTCTCCCTCTTTTAGAGACTTTATTACTGAAATCATTGACTTTAGTCAGATTTTGTAAAGCCAAAATCTGAATTGAATAAGAAAAATTTGTTAGCTTAGGAATATAGATTTTGGTTTAGATCGATGCTTGTTCATTTCCGGGAGCTTGGGTTTTGAGTTTGTGTGAGATTGTGTGTTTTATGTGATTTGTAGTTCGTAATTGTATCTTGGATGGTTATCTTGTGATCGAAGCCTCTGATTGAAATTTGACTGTGTCATCATCTTTGAAATGTCGAGTTTGGATTAGGTGAGTTGTTCTTCTAAGCTTTGGGAAAAATCGGGCTCATATCGAGTACCCGGTTGGAAAGTTTGTTATTTTATTTTTTTGAAATGACCTCGGATTGGAATTTCGTCTATGTCATTGAGTCTGTAATGTCATTTCCATATAGGGATTATATTTTGTTAGTGTTCATCCTATTCTGAATACATTCCAAGAATAGTTTTTTAGTTTTTCGAAATGGCTGTTTTTGTTAATATCTGGTTCAACCTCGATATTCTCTGTGTTCGTGGGACTTGGCTGTATTTGCGGTGAATTCGGTTGAATGGCCATCGTTTTCACGACTATTTTATTATGTTTGTGGAGGGTTGACCTGGACAGGCCTGCCTTCTATTCCTCTTCGTGATCGCAGCCTAGCCACCCTATTCATGAAGTGTCAGCTCTGTAGCTGATCGAGTTGTCACAGTAGGTGCAACTGGTACCATTTAAACTCAAGAACCTAAATTTTATCCATTTTCATCATCTTTTCTTTTCTAAGACACTTACGTACCTCCATTATGATTCATGGGTATTTGTATGAGTGATTGGCTGACGTTGGAAAGTTGATTTGTTATACTCTTCATAAATTATTGGTATGTTTCCTCTTTAATTCCTTTAAATTGCACCCAAAATTCTCAAATTTGGTTCTTTACTTGATTTCTTTAGTTCAAGATTATTTCTTGCTCTTATTAGCTCTAAATGTTGGGTATCAGTTCCCTAAGATGTGTGTAACATTTTGATACCTTTTGTTCGACGACCCTGACTATTCTCTTATTCATTAGGATCATTTTGACCGCAATTGTTCTCATAGATTATATGGGTATCATTGGATTTGTATAAGCATATAGGTTATGTTTTTTGTAGTTGCGTGATTGTTGGAATTTATTTTTTCACAATTTTTTGTAATTTGGAGTAGTCCGGGCATGTTTTACACTAAAATGCGAGCTTGTTTACAGAGAAAAGGTGGCCTATGGATTAGTATATTAGAGTGGGCTTATATGGGGAATTATTGTGATAAATAGACATCCTTGGGTTGGGATTTCTATGTTGGCACCTGTGACCCTGTCCAGCCTTTTAGTTTACCTCTTGGTTTCGTATTATTAATGCATTTGCAATTATAGTTATCCTATGACCCCAAGTGGTCTTTATTGACTCTAGAACATAGATGGTGAGTAACTGAGAATATCTATGAGTTCCAGACATCGACTTATCTGGTTATTCTTGATGTAGCTATCGAGCCTGTACAGGGATGCGGGGCTTGCCTTTATATTGTTTTTGGTGCAGTATATCACCATGAATACTAGTTTTCATGCATTGGTTTATCAATATCACTCATTTTGAAGCCTTGCATAGCCTTATAGTCCTATTTTAAGTATTATGAGATTAAAAAGAGCATTTTGAGATGTTTTTACCAGTTTCGATGATAAATGAGATAGTATTGACTTAACCATGTTTTTTAGATATTACAGGACCCGCTAAATCCCAAGAGTTACATATTCATTATTCATGCTAATTTGGCCTCAGTGAAGTCCAGACCTATATTGATAATATATACTATCTTTAGACTTTGGGAAGCTTGAGCATCTATTTTGAGATCATAGGACTCGGGGAAGCCCGAAAATCATTGATACGCTGACATTATGATATTGTAGTTTAGTTTAGATGATTATTGATATGGTATGTGTGGAGGCCTTCCATGGACCCTGCTGACTCGGCACTGATATGCATATGACTAGGGGAGGGGTATACAATATGACTTTGTATACGGGGAAGTACATTGATGGATATTCCTTCTTTCGGACCTATGAGTATTGTAGAAGAGCATGCATAGTTGTATTTCACAATTACCAGTACTATATGCATTCATATTTTTATTACTTTCTATATTTTTTTGTTATATATACCTTCTAGTAGTATGGGGTGCCAATGGGTGAGCTTTACTTGTTTGTATCTCTTGATATTATAGGGGTGCCATAGAGACTCTCTTTACTTATTACTGTTCTACTTTACTAGTATGAGATAAAGTTATATCTATTGGACTTCCTATCATGATCCCCTTATTAATATACTTATTATCGTTAGGCATTCTTTCCTTTTCATTATTTAAGGTTACCAGTATACCTCCATATTTTTTATTTAGTTACTTTTCTTGAAATCTGAGCATGTATTCAGGTATGTTCTCTCCTTGTTCTACCTGAACCTCCTTGTTAGTGGCTAGTTACTTAGGATATTTATCTTTCATATTCTGTTAATTAGCTTTTTTAGTTTCTCTATTTGTTGACTTACATGACTTGTATTCTTTATCTATTTATTTATTGCTTTTGTTTCTTATATATCCCCAGTTATCCTATGATGCTTATTGGGTAGCCATTGCTTTTTACTTATACTATACTTCTGCATCTTCTGGTGCAAATCAGAGTACGAGTAGTCCATGTTGATTTAGGATTCATGCTCAGATCTTGTGCTGAGGTAGATGATAGCTTCTGGTATCCAGAGCATATATGTTACCTTTCTTTATGTCTCTTTTTATTTTTGACTCTCGAGACAAATATTGTATTTTCTTTTCAAACATTCTACTCTGGTTTTAATGGCTTATGTATTGAGTATCGTATTTTGGGGTTGTTGTTTTTTTATTGATCTTAGACTTCCTCTTATCTCTGTCCATTAGTTATATCATATCTTTCATAGATAGTTTATTTTTATGCCTTGTATGCTTATTAGGTGGTTCTCCTAGTATGGGATAAAGGTTCTATCATGACCTGAAAAATTAGGTTGTGACAAATTGTATTAGAGCTCTAGGTTCATTGAGATCCTCGATACATGACCCAGTGTCTAGTAGATTCTTGCAGATCTGGTGCAGAGACGTCCATATCTTATCTTTGAGAGGCTATAGAGACATCTGACATCTTTATGAATTTCTCCTCTTTTCACTTCTATGTCAAGTGTGTATCATAGTTTATCTCTTGAAATATCATTTGTTATTGTTCACTCTTCCGTAGATGACACATACACGATCATCGACAGTCGAAGGGGATAATGTACCTATTGCACCACTAATAAGAGCACCAACTAAGAGTCAAGCCTGTAAGGCCGAGGTCTAGCGTTCCAGTGTAGATACTCTAGCTAGAACTGCTTCACTAGTCAGAGCTGCAATGATTGAAATTAATCATGTATCAATTTAACAGCTACCAGAGGTACATATATCTGTTCCTTTCTCTCCTATTCCTATATTAGTTACATCTTTGACCCCGTAGATGAGAGGGTTCTTACTTAAATTATTGTATGTCAGGTCAGCTGACCGTTGGGGTACAAACTTCAACATCAATTTCCTTTTGTCTAGAACCTAGTGTTTATTTTTTGGGTGGTCCACCTTCTATCTCAACATATCCGGTTCAGGTGCCTCCAATACCAGATTACACTTCTTCAACACCCGCAGTTCCTACTTCATCCGTAGTTCTGTCTATTCTTTCTCACCCGCCTATATCTGACTCATATTACACGACATTAGGCAAATTTTTAAGATTGAGTCCCCCGAGGTCTTCTGGTTTGCTGGGGGACTACCCAAGAGAGTTTATTGACAGATGTCAAGAAGGGTTGGATAACCTCATTTTGCTTAAGTCCTACGGTGTTGACTTCACAATTTATTGTATAGGTAGCCTCGCTAAGAGTGGTGGAGGTATTATTGTTCTACCAGGTTAGCATAATTTTCTCCATTCACTTGGGCCTTATTCCTTGATGCTTTCTATAGAGGTACATCCCTCATACCGAGCAGGACCACAAGAGAAAGGAGTTTTTATTACTTGAGCAAGGTTCTATCTCGATTTTTTAATATGAGGAAGAGTTTCACAGGTTATCTTTCTTTGGTGCTAGCTATATTTCTACTAAGGTGGAGAGAGTCTATCATTTTATTCATGGGTTGGATCTAGATATTCGTTAGTGTGTTGAGGTTCTAGTTACTACTGGATCATTTCAGACTATTTTGGAGCTTGCCCGTAATATGGAGGGTCTTAATCATAGTGGGGGAGTTAGAGAGGAGAAGAGTCCCCGTCTTTACAGTCGCTTTAATTGGTCTAGGCATGGTAGTCGAGGATCTAGTTCATAGGGTAGGAACCCACTTCAGCCTCATCAGCAGGGGCAACCTAATTTTCTCGTTCAGGCCTTACTATAGGCTTCTGCTAGTGGATTTCAAGGTTATAATAGTCATCCTTTGTGCCAACACTAAAGTGGTATTGCCTTAGGTTCATTAGGCTGTGATTACCATGCTTGTTCTTCAAATTCCTCTCATCAGTTCAGACCAATGGGCCATTATTATAACTAGGGTATAGTGGGCTATTTGTTCATAGATTTTACCTAGGATAGTACTTTTTAGACTATAACTCAGTCTCCTGCTATGCCAGCTCTTATCCCAACTTAGCCAGTTAGAGTCGCGCCACCCTAGGGAAGGGGTGGTGGTGCTCCTCATCATGGTAATGGTAGTGGTCATGATGGTGTTTATGATATTGGTCACTATTATTTTTATGTTGTGCCTAGTATACCCAAGGTAGAGGCCTTTGATGCTGGTATGACAAGTACTATTTCTATGTGTTATTGGACAGCTTAGGCTTTGTTTAATTCAGGCTCTACTTGATCCTATGTGTTATCTTATTATGCTTCATGTTTTAGTATGGTTAGTGAGCCAATTTCTTTATCGTTATCTTTCTCCACCAGCAGGTGATTCTATAGTAGTGGATTATGTGTTGGGATCTTGCTTTGTGATTATTGGGATGTCAAGACTTGGGATGATTTGATATTCTTTTCCCCGTATAGAGCAGTCATGGATTGTTATGCCAAGACTGTGACCTTATTTGTGCCCGGTGCATCCCCGATCGTATGGCAAAGGTTGGTTAGTTGCGTACTGATGGGGATTATATCTTGTATTCAAGCTAGTTGCTTAGTATCTCGTGGTTGTTTGGCATACCATGCATATTTTAGAGATGTTAGTGTTGATTCTGTAACTCCTGAGTTAGTAGCTTTTGTCAGTGAGTATCTTAATGTATGTTTGATCGACCTCCCTAGCTTACCATCTAAGTGAGACATTAAATTTGGCATTGAGTTAGAGCTGGGCACTAGGCCCATTTCTATTGCTCATTACCATATGGCACCTGCCGAGCTGAGAGAGCTTAAGACTCAGCTTCATAATTTGTTAGATAAGGGTTTTATTCGACCTAGTATATCGCCTTAGGGTGCTACTATTCTATTTGTGAAGAAAAAAGATGGTTCTATGCATATGTGTATTAATTATAAACAATTGAATTATGTTACTATGAAGAATAAGTATCCTATTCCTCATATTGATACTTGTTTGATCAGGTTCAGGGTTTAGCCATCTTTTCTGATATTGATTTGAGGTCCGGTTACCATTAGTTGCAGATTCAAATTAGGGATATCCAAAGACAGCATTCAGGACATGGTATGGTCATTATAAGTTCCTTGTAATGTCTTTTAGGTTTACTAATGCACCCACAACCTTTATGGATTTGATGAACTATGTGTTCAATGCTTATCTTGATTCTTTTGTTATTGTGTTCATCGATGACATCTTGGTGTATTATCAGATTAAGGAGGATCATGAGCGCAATTCGAGGATTATTCTTCAAACTTTGAGAGATTATCAGCTTTTTGCCAAGTTCTCATAGAGTGAGTTTTGTCTTGAGTTAGTTGTATTTATAGGACATTTGGTGTCCGAAAAGGGTATTAGTGTGGATCCGACTAAGATTGCATCTATACATGATTGGCCTAGAGCAACATTCCTACTAAGGTGCATAACTTTGTTTGAATTGTTTGTTATTATCATCATTTTTCTGAGTGCTTCTTTTCTATAGCAACACCATTAACTAGATTGACTATAAAGGATGTTCCTTTCTAGTGGTCTGATGAGTGTGAGATATATTTTAAGAGGATTAAGACTATCTTGACATTTGCTTATGTGTTCACATTGTTGATTGAGGTTTAGAGTTTCTTCGTCTATTCTGATGCTTTTTTTATTGGTTTTGGTTGTGTTCTGATGGAACAGGGTCGTGTGATTTCTTAGGCTTCTATACCAATTAAGGTTCATGAGCGTAGCTACCCAACCCATGACTTGGAGATAATGGTGGTAGTATTTGTGCTTAAGATTTGGTGTCCCTATTTATATTGAGTTCATTATGAGACCTTTACCAATCATCATAGTTCTTAAGTACATTATTATTTAGAGGGAGCTTAATGCTTTCCAGCATAGATGGATCAAGTTACTGAAGGACTATGATTTTTCTATCCTATATCATTCAGGAAAGGCAAATGTGGTAGCGGTTTCCTTAAGCCATAAAGTGGTGATCATGGGTAGGTTGCAGCCTTGTCAGTATCTAAGAGACTATTAGCTTTAGACATCCAGTCTTTGGCAAATCGATTAGTCAGACTTACGATTTTAGATTCGGGTCATATTCTTTCTAGTGTTGAGGCCTGTTCTACTTTGATTGATCAAATCCAGTAGCATCAGTTTAAGGATCCAACTGTAATAACCCTCATAGTCATTTTTTTATAATTACACAATGTTTTGCATTCTAGAGTTTTTCAGTAGCTTCCCCATATTAGTTATGAATTTTTGGGACCGGAATTTCGATTTCCTTGGTGGCTCGATTGAGATTTATCTCACTCTGCCTATTTTAGAGCCTAAAACTAAGTACTCATTGACTTTAGTAAAATTTCCTTTAAGATGAGCTCAGAATCAAATTCCGACAGTTCTATTAGCTTCAGAATGCCTAATAAATTCTAGAGGGACCTTGAATTCATGTTTAATCGTCTTGAATTTATTCTGAATTGTGGTTTTTCAATTCATTTAAGGCCTAATTTGTAATTTGGGTGGTCTTTTAAAATTTGGAGTGTTAGAATGGAATTCTGACACTTGCATCAGCTTTGGAATGGTGATTTTAGGTTAGTGAGAGTGTCGGTTGGCTTACCAAGTTGTCACTGTGTTTTTGAGGTGTTGGATGGGGTTTTGAGTGTTTTAGGCCTAAAGGTTGACTTGGTCAACATTTTCCCAAAACAATCTCATTTTCCAATTTTAATAGTGCTATTGAGTCTGGAATATGTTTATCACTCGAAATCCATAGTTGGTTACTTGTTATTGGGTTCCATTTTGATTTTGTGCCTTCTATGGAGAATTCAACAGGTGTAGATTTTTCTGCAATTTTCAGTCTTTAGTGCTATTGCGCTTCCTATGCGCGATTGCAGTAAAGCCACCTTACTTCTATTTAGCACAATCACACCTCAACTGCACGATCACGTTAATTACCCATATTCCCTCAATTAGCAATCATGCTTCATCATAACCTATTAAATAACAGCAGAGCCCCAATTTTCAGTCAGAATCTCAACCTGTTCCTCACACCTTCTGTTGCATCCAAACGCACACGCAAGTGTAAATGATCGTACAAGTAATATCGTGGCTCTTGTGAGCTAGGTGTCGAACCCACAAGGACTTGTGTTAACTATTTAATTGGATTAAACTAATTCTTAACTATTATTTAAGCGGAGAGTTTTCAAAGGTATATTTGGGAATGTAATTAAA
>JBDJHY010193645.1:0-11778 GCA_039654485.1 Withania somnifera | reverse complement strand
ACTTTACTTTCTTGCACCCCTATGTATTTCCTTAGGTATGGTGTGTGCTCACCAAGCTTAAGGGGGGAGTATGGTGGGTTTTGCTGTGGTGTTTGTGCCTACCTGCGGGAAGGGGTACAGGTAGGTTAAACTATGTTGTTTATACTTACAGTTGGTATGGGACGCCTGTAGGTTTGGTTTGTTTACTTCTTATTCTGCATTTAGTGGTACCCTTCTATTCGATCCTTATTCTTTGCCCTTGTATATATGGTATCATGTTAGTGGAGGTTGACTGAGTTGGAGCACAGGTATGTATCCTTACTTCACTTTGGGTTTCGAATTCTAGACTCTGTATTCTGTATCTACCATGTTTAGTTCCTGTAGTTCAACACTAGTGCATTCGATATCGTACTCTTCTACTTACTATTAGTTTTACTTCTTCTTTTACTATTTTTTTACTATTATGGAGATGTCTTACTACCTTTCTTTTATTACTCATATTTTATGTTAACCCTGTCATCCGATGGTTTCTACTGGGTACCTTGTTTGGTACTCATGCTGCACTTTTGTACCTTTTTTTATGGTGCTGATATCGATAGAGGTTATTAGCATCGCTGTGATCATGCGAAGTAGACCTTGCTGATTTGCAGAGATTATAGTGAGCTTTGCTGTTCGAGTCATTTGTGATTTTCTTGAGACTGTTTTGCTTTATTCTATCCATAGCAGGCCCTGCATTGTTTTATCTTTTACAAAAGATTTGTATTTTTTTATCTTTTGTGATTTTTTGTAGTAACTCCATATGCCTCTGACACCAGGTTTAGGGATTCAGGTTTTGTATACCTTCCAATTGGTTTCCATTATTTGTGTATTGTGTATACTCTCTTTTACCGCTTTGGTTGTGCCGAGAGTTTATAGCCCATTGCATAAAGCTTCAGTTTGTAGGATTAGGCTGGTCTATAAGAGCATTGTAGATGCCATCATAACCTAAGATTTTGGGTCGTGACATATAATAACCCATCTGAGTTAAAACCTACACCACGAGCACACATAAAATTCTTAACATACTACTGTTGCCACTAAAGCTAACTTGCCAACACTGGAATTTTGAACCCCAAGTCGCAGATGGAAACTGTAGAACCCTTGGTATTGACAGGACTAAGCTCCTATGTATGTAAGGAATCCCTCGATCATAACACACCAAGATGACCAACCTATGCAATACAATAAGCACCTCGCGGTAGGAACTGGTATGGATTAAAAGGATATCCATACCATATCCCTTTGCTGGATGATGACAAGGCTATCCCAATCGATGATGAGTAACTTCTAATACGTACCTAGCTGATCTTACATTAAGCTAAAACCCCACAACCCAGGAAAATATGATTGTTATCACTAAAATAACCCATATCGTACTGAAGGAAATGTTGTCGGCCTATATTGATAATGAATAACTCTCGATGTGCACAAAAGAGCCATATCTAATCTTTAGGGATCCAATGATAGTTGTATCCATCCTAAGTCACTGGAAACTAGTGGCTCCTAGCCCAAAATAGCCCTTCTACAACCAGAACATCACAGTCACTTGATGAAAATGCCTCAACACATAAAAAACCCTAATGACCAACGAAACAAACCAATAACACTACAAAAATTCAATAAAGCATCGTAATGTGACATAGAAATCTCACACTATACCAACGTCTACAAAGATGGGTTCTACAAAATATACTATCCTGCGGCTTAATAACAGAAGAAACCTTCTTTATTATCATACCAGTACACACTTCTAACATGCAATATCACTATCATGTAAAATAGAGACAACCCAACTTATCAACGGACTTCTAAAACCTATCATACTCACCACATTACCACGGTGCCACTCAACCATACTAAAAAAGTAACAACTAGAGCTCCCCATATCAATACTCTTTCTAAAATCGTATTCGAGAACCAATAATTTTGAATATACTATGAACCATTACTGGAAACCAAGATGTTTACACAAAGACTGAAACACGTATGACTCCACTATAGGGGCATTGATCAAACACTAGATACTATGCATCCACAATAGACAACCCAGGGATCGGTATCCCTCAGTCCATTACTAAAAATGAATCCCCTTTAGGACAAACACACATATCCATATTCCATAAAGTTGTTCCAGTCAGCAATCCAAACCCAGAACAACTCTTTGCGCCTTTGTAACCTAGTGGAAACCCAAATCATAAATGAAATAAGAGTCGGATTTAAGCCCAACTCAATCTCAAATAGACAAGTACATATCATGCTCAGGTGGATAGAAAGGTGGTTTAGTCAACACATCAATTACCAATCACTACATTAAAGAATAAAAAAATATAAAATCACCAATCCTAACATTATTGATGATTCCTAACTATGCCAAGTGGCACCGAGATACCTTCTTATAAAAAAGGCAAGAGATGACCTCTCGTGGATACAGTAATAGGGGGTTCACTGGGCATGGTTATGATAACTGTCTTGGCACCGCAGCCTAGAATAGGACAGAGAAAGGGGTAACCTATCCATGCCTAGAAATAAAACACTACTACAAACCTAATTAACTCTAAATCACCACTGGTCTCCGTCAAATCTATCATTTCAAGTTTGTAGTAACAATATCAGAACAGAACTCAGGCCCCTAAAAGGTCGCACAATTTGGTCCAGCATCAAAATCCAATACTAAAGAGAGGGAAGCTAGAGAGTACAAACAAAATATCATCAATCAATGGCTTACTAGCCAACAAAAACTGAGGTGAATAAGAAGATTGGCATAAACAACCATTAAATTAAAAGTCAACTAAAAGTCGAATCTACTAATAATAAGGTGGAATCAAACCTGCAAATCAGTGCCTCTGGATCCCCTGCCCCTGTTGCCCCTTCCTCTTCTATAGCTAAATTAACACCAGGCATAACCTGATCATGACTTGACCAACACTGACTTCGACCACCTATTTCATCACGTTAAGCATCTCCACGGGACCCTACAACTTAAATCACCTCCAAATAGTGAAAATACCAACTTAGGAGGAACCTAAGATAGAAATCTCTAATACCCTGATCTACAACCCTACACTCAAAGAATGACCAGCAGAAGTGGAAATCCCTCGTATATGACTAGAGGTACAATACTCATAGAACAAGCCAAATTGTCTGCTCTTACCAAAAAATCCTATGTTACACCAAAACAACCATAGCAGCCTTAAGATCTAAAAAGTAACACCACCAGTAATCTTCTTAGAACTCTATACCCTAAAACTAGGTTGAACTAAATTTGATGTTTGTATTGCCATCTAAACTATTTGTAGTGATGTCTAAACTATCCTATTAGTCTATTCCATACCTTTCAAATTTGTATCACTTGGACCATCCCATGCAAAGATCTATGATCACTACCACCATATACCTATTGACACTAGATCTCCATAAGTCTCATGTGGCCAATAACCTAAGTGAGAGAATGACTATTGGTAAAAAAAAACTCTAGTGCTAGGAAGAGAGGCAATATAAATCCATTGAAAAATTTATATGCCGTTTCACGATCATAAGAGAAGACTGTGCTTCTAACCAACTCTTGGAATCTAGCCTCAAACTCATGAATGAATATGTATCGGAGTTAAAGAATGGCTATTGATAAAAAAAACTCTAGTTCTAGGCAGAGAGGCAAGATAAATCCATTGAAAAATATTTATACAACTTCACGCTCATAAGAGAAGACTGTGCATCTAACTAACTCATGGAATTTGTCCTCATACTCTTGAATGTAATTGAATGGTATCATTCCACATTGGTGATACCCCAGCCAAAGGAACACCCCTAACTAACCTTAAAATTTCAACTAGTATTCCTTGATGATCTAGCATAACAATACAATTGGCACTGGGGATGAACCAGAGCCTTCTGGCTACTAATATGGATAACTCCTCGGTCATTTGTCTATGACCAACTGTGGCCCTATGATAACTCTAAGAGCTTAGGATGGTTCTCTGGCTCAACAACATCCTCAACCTGGGATCAACCCCTACCATGGCCTCCCTAGACACTAGCACGAAAGTCTTTCCCTCTCGTGCTAAGGATCTTGATCGAACCATTTATGGAAGAGAAAATATGAATAACGGAGACTTTAGGAAACCAAAAAGGGTAAAAGTGCATAAATTAAAGTCAAGAAGAGAAAGTATTCCTAATTTTTCCACCATAGCCTCTTGAAGATAAGGTATAGACATCATTTTATTGATCCACGAGACTCTACTAGACACTTTCTCTTGTACCACCAATCTAGTGAAATTAGACTTTAATACAAAGCTCCCATGACCTAGTTTCACAGGCTGCGAGGGCACCTACGTATCTTCCTATAGGTGAGTAATCTTCGTAACCCAGAACCGTAAGTAACAAGATACTACATCAAATAAAGCTAAGAACTAGTAAGGTAAAGTAATAAATAAAAATCATAAAAGAGAAATAGATATACTGTGATAGAAAGACTATAAAACAAACCCAAGACCTAGTATCAATGTGTATAAAAAATACAAAAATAGTCAAAAGTAAATATAAAAGATATCTCTGCAATACCAAGCAGAAAAAATTACATATGAGGAGAACCAGGTAACTATGGTCAGTAGGGGCTCGCCCTGAATCTATGAATTCCTCTAAATCTTTCATAAAAAGCAGGGTCAACACTGATATTATGACACCTAAAATCTGCACTAGGAAAGGTGTAATACTAATAAGTCACAAAACAAATAATACAACACAGGCAACTAGCTACACAAGTAGGAGAAAGAAGTAAAAATATACAGTAAAGTCAGCTAGACATTCTGGTAAAGAAGGAACTCAGGTAACAAAAGAAAATACCCTGGGTTCTTGTAGAGGTACAATAATAATAATAATAATAATAATAATAATAATAATAATAATAATAAAAATAATAATAATAACAACAATAATAATAATAATAATAATAATAATAATAATAATAATAATAACAACAACAACAACAACAACAATAATAATAATAATAATAATAATAATAATAATAATAATAAAGGAAGTGGTTTAAGGAGATTTAAATTGAAAAAAATGATGAACCAATCTTCCCGAAGAATATTTCATAAATATTTTTAATGATACACGGGCTCTCTTGTTTGGATATTGAGATTTGAGTTGATTTGTATTTTTTATTGATTTCTTATCATTTAGACTGTCTATGTGATTTGATTAAATAAGTGAAATTCAGTGTTTGCTTTCTCTATTCTTCATTTCATTGTTTTATTATGTTGAATATATGGATTACTTGATTTATGAGTTCTTTCCTTAATGTCATAAGGGGTGATTGGTTGTTAGTATTTTTTAGTGTGACTTAATTATAGTTATAGGGTTGATCCTATAGATATGGATAGTGAAAGATGTAAGGTAAAGAAAGAAATGATAGTGATAAGTTATTGTCAAAATTATGGTAGATGATATGATTAATAAGGCTAGTAGATGTTAGCAGTAATAATCTTGACGCTTGAGTTGGGAGAGTAGTTGAAAAAATCATAAATTAAAAAGAAAAAATATGTGATAATGATAACATAACTGAATTATATCCTTTCAAGATGTCATAATTATTCTGTTGAATCTATTTTATATTTTATGGATTGACCCTGATCGGCCGATGATGCCTACTAGTAAAAGTATTTTTGTACTGAATCATACTCTTTCTACATGTTTTTGAAATGTAGGCTTGATGTAGTTTCGTTTTACATTTATAAGATGGATGATGGTACTCAACACAATGCTTGCACTTCATTCCTGACAGATGTTGGTGCCTCTTGTTTATTTGTGTCACTCTGTATTTTAGGATAATCTTGCATGTGTCTAACCAGGTCTTGCAGAAATAGGTGTTTTCCATTAAAGATTATTTATTAAATATTTTTCTTTAGCTTTAGTTTAATTGATTAGATTTACATTCATCACATCACTTCTTCATTAATAATTGTATTGAATAATAAGAGATTATCCTAACTCTCTAAATTACTATAGTTGTCCACACGATCTGTTAACTTAGATCGTGACACATGTAATCTAATTTGATCTATTATTTATTATTTTTGTAGTTTTTGTTTTTTGTAAATTTCAGGTTCACCCCTTTTTATTAATTAATTCAAATAAAAAAAACTGAGCCACACATTGGGGTAGCCCAAACATGCCAAATTCTGAAGAAAAGAAGAGCATCCCATTCAAACATGTATAAAGAGGTAGAGAGGGTTAGGTTTCCTAATTGAGGATCTATCAAATTTTCCTGAGACCCTCTTCCACCTGAATTGAGAATCTTTCTAATTCATATGACACGATTCTATTATATTATGTTCCTAAGAGAATTTCTCATTTTATATTTGAATATAATTTAACTTTAAACTTTCCAATTTCATACTAGGGATATTTTGATAACCATACAAATGCTATGGCATACTTAAAACTAAAATTTTTTGGAAGTCTTTATTTGTTTCTAAAATTATGTATGCACCATACTAAATCATATAATATGAAGCAAAGGGATCATAATACAGTTCTTTATATATTTCGGATAAAGGACGGTATGTTATATATGTGGTAGTTTGATTAATATATTTTGGAGAAAGGATTATATGTCATATATGTTGTGTTGATTTATTTTATTAATAATATAGATTTCTAATTTGAGTATTACTTCAACTAACAATGGAGGCTTGTCATACATTCATCTCAAACAATTTCTATGGCACTACTCTTATCTCGTGCAACACCTACATAGCTTCCATGATAGGTCAATAGATATAGGCAACCATTGAAATTTCTTCCATTCTAGTACACTCATTCTGATCAACTGTGAGCCATCACCACTATCTCTCGAAAAGGTTCATTCTCCATTAACCCCTTCTCAAGACTCCCCCTATCTACAATTATAGAACCACTGAATACCCTTCTGTTTAAAAATTATATTTTCATATGTTAGTTCAACGTAAAATATTACACATATATAATAAATCTTTAAATCCTTTGAAAAAATAATTTATAGTATTATCATTATAAAGAACAATTTACTACATCGACTAGTTATGAGGAATACCAGATTCCAACTTGTTACTTTCAACATGGCATCACTACCATTATGGCTTCAAGAGAAACTAATTATAAGAGAAATGACTTATTTTGTAATTATAATACCATAAAACTATATATTTTAATATCCACCTGTTTACTGTCTTTTTGGTACATTTTAATTTATGTGTTTCAAGAGCATTATAATTTTAATTTTGGATTAAAGTTGACAAGTGAGTAAAAAATAGCATAAAGACTCAAGGAAAATAGCATAAACAAGTAGAAAAATAGTTATTCAGGTTTGGCCTGGTGCAATTTACCCTCAAACTGAGTTCAAAGCAATACACACTGATTTTCATTCCTCAAACATGTTGGCCATCGATGTACGATACTTGGAACTAGTTTCTCCACCTTGAGTCTCTTCTCTCTCCACCTACTCCTCTTGATCCGATTCATCCAGATCTTGTTTGTTCAGATCTTTGAGGCTACCCTTCTGATCAGTCTCAGCCTGCAGCACCTCCATCCTCTTGTCATGTGCTTCTATTCAAGCTACCAACTTCTCTTGAACCTCCATAATATTTTTTTGAGATCTTGTAGGACTTGGATGTTGTACTCTACTTCATCCCCCTCAAGGTTGAACATTCTTTTTTGCCTATTCTGGGTGTTGACATTTGTTATATTTAAGATAAATAGAGACTATTCTTTAGTTAGGGGCATCTCATCCCCAGAACCTCTAGACATTGAGTTTCCTCCAATTAGAATCCCTGTAGGATTTTTCAGCTCATTCTTTTGATTTTCATTGAATTGTCTTCCATATGCTTCCCACTTGCAAAGTCAAGACACATACAAATGAGAAAAAAAAAAAACAAAGAGATCATGATGCTAAAATTCCATATATTTTCGTTAGCCCCATGGTGGGTGCTAAATTCTTTTACCGTCTTCTTGATACAGTTGAAATTGTACGCGATTCAAGACCATGTGTTACAATTTTAGCTTCATGTTATTGATTATGAGTGAGTAAATAACAACCAAATAGCATAAAATCAAGAAGAATAACATACAAGTGAATAAACAAGTAGAGAAACAATGATTAGGAGCAAATTCTAGTCATGGTAGGCAGAGCTAGTCTTGTTAATATATGATTTTAGGCATCCAGGCTAAAGAGAATGAAAGTATCATTAGGGGTGATGAAGATTGCGCTAATTTCTTTAAGAGAAAAGCTGGAATTCTATTACTTCGGGACTAAGGAGA
The DNA here is from genome assembly GCA_039654485.1 of Withania somnifera. NCBI lineage: Eukaryota > Viridiplantae > Streptophyta > Magnoliopsida > Solanales > Solanaceae > Withania > Withania somnifera. Next base: position 3,462 of record JBDJHY010193645.1, on the reverse strand, counting down.
TGCTTATTTTAAAAGATAATGGAAATTCTATTTATAAGGGAATTATGAGATAACATTGACCAAATCATGAGGCAGTATTCATTTTGTCACATGTCCTTTATCCGTTGGAATATTCTCTTTCCTACAAAACATCCTAAACGCAACAAGATTGAATGCTAAATCTATTTCTTGTGCCCTTTGATATATTATCCATATTGTTGAATAAGTTTCGTCTATAATTATCTTTACACGATCTCAGGTTCTTGCACTTCTTTTTGTTGTTCGTTGGTATTCCTAATGCATTGTCGAGTTTCGGTCATTTCTTGTAATCCTAAAATATCTTTCTTTATGCTCTTGCCTTCCTTTAATGGTAGAAGTGTAAAAGTGTCATCTCAATCTTAGGATCATAATCATATTCAGCCTGCCTAGTATTGCCTAATTTATAATCAAAAAATGTTTACCTTAAAAACATAGTTCCAAAAAAAAATTTCGGTGAGAAACAAAATGATATGACTATTTTCTGGCTAATCAAAGCACTATCTTCAACAGGGAAACTATTTTCTTCTTCTTAAACCAAGTTTACTAGTCTCTTTAGAAGTTGTTAGGCCTCTGATAAGTTAGTCCTAAGGACATCAATACTTCCTCTTTGACTTTTGATATATTTACGATGAAAGGTTGACAATATCCTTTATGTATGGAATCCGCCCTAGTATTTAGTCAAATCGCCTTCCTGGTTTACTCAAAACATCACCATTATTACTGACAAGTTGACCCTTGACTCTTAGGCTCTCGACGCCTACTACTGATCTTGAAGGGAGTCATCAACGTATCACTCATCCACAACTTATCTTTCAAGGCTCTGATCTTTAAATTTTACTATTGCTTGGTGTATTATGACTCTTGAACATGTTCGAACACTGGGAAAACTGTGCAGTCAAGTGATTCTTTCCCCTTTAGACATCTCCTTCCTTGTCCTTGTTGTGTACATGTCATGACCCAAAATCAGACTATGATGACACCTACCTTACCCTACACAGACAAGTAATCCTAATCATCAACTACAAAGGTAATTGTAGAAACAAATAAAGTAAGCAAGAATACAAAAGGTCCAATATAAAAATCTAGTCTACACAACCAAATCCCAACACTAGAGAGTCACGATGTGCAAGCCACTAAGATGGAATACTACAACATCTAAAATAAATGATACAAGTCTCAAAGTGTCACAAATCCTCTAATAGAAAGAAAGACATAAAATAAAACAATTCCATAATATCTACAAAGGATAAGCCTTAAACTCTAAAATGCAGAAGAAAATCAAGATGTACCAAGCTCCAAACCTACACAAAAAATGTAGAAAAAGTAAGGGTGAGTACCAAGAACAACAAGTACCTAGTAGCATCCTCGATGGACACCAATACAATGTGATGACGAGAACTTAATACCTTGACAAACATACTGAACCTCCAATAACTACATCTTACAATCAGAAGACGTAATCTAACAAAATATAACAAATAACAAATACAAGGCGAAGGGATTTTTTAAGATAAACTTATATAATTATAAAGTAACAATAAATGATTCCAAATCAATTGTCCATCAAATATCATAATTATGTGTAATTATAAACAGTTGCAAGTAATATAATTTCTCCCCTAACCTGCCAAAGTAAAAGTCTCTTTCTTCAAGTCAACTCATGATCCGTGGAAACATTCTACTAATCATGTTATTGACTCATCAAAAAAGTCCTCGAACTCCCCTCTCAGTCCCAAGCTCACCCTCAGCGCGAAGTATACATCCTAGTAGCCAAAATGCGGAGTCGTAAGATAGATATTGAAAATGATAGGCCATGGTAAAAGATTAGCTACACAAATACAATTATGTTCTTAACATTCAACCACAATCATGAGCAATATATCTATCTCAACTCATCATTAATAATAATCATCTCTATGTTTAATCATCATAATTATATACCTTCCTCATTTAGACCCACAGGGATATACGTAATCTCATGACATTAGGATCATAATACCAATATCCAGTAAAGAGTAAAGAGGCAATTTATTATTCACGTCCAAAAAAATTTGTTTCATAATCGATCTCAAGCACTATCCAATAGGTGGGTGATATAGGAAATAAGGTTAAACAAGAAGATGATTCAAGCATTATAAACAAGGAAATGATTCAAGCATTATGAACAAGTATAATCAACAATTGAAACATGGTAATGAGCATGATTAAGAGAGTATAGCTTTCATATATCTAGAAAATACATTCAACAAGTGAGTTAAGATAGAAATTCAAGATTTATAGGACAACACTAATAGCCAAGCAAGTAGGCCAAATAGGAAATATGACTGCCAAATAATGACAAACAAATGATCAATGACGTATACAAACAAATAATAGAAGTGGAAAATCAATCATAGTATCAATAAAGGTGCATTCTGTGCAATGTCAAATAGCATGGTGCATGTCTTTCCTACGATACACACTCGCTGCTCAATGGATAGACAGGACCCATGGTGGCTCACAAGGTCCATGTATTCATATGAAAACATTTCTCTTTGGACCATAAATCATATCATGGTTACCAAAACCATTTACCTTTGGTTCTTACCCAATACTGATGCTTAGAACCATTTCCTTTGGGTATTACATATTATCATTCTCTTTGTCTTCATTTTTTATATCATTTCTATCAATTGTTTCAATAGAGTAATTTTAATATTACTGTTCTAGAATCCATAATAAAAATAAGCAATTTCATATGAACAATAAAAGGGGAAATTCAAGTAAAATTGGTTAAAAAGCCACCATACGGCAAGTGGAAATATATCATCTGAAGTCAAGTATGGTCCTTACTGGAGAGAAAACAAGTATATTAATTCCTCAAAGCAAATAAAACCCTCACATGAGTGAAATATAAATTAAGGTATCAAATCAAATCAACCAAGCCCCAAAAACTTGCATTTCAGCCCTTACCAAGTTTTAACTCAATAATCATCAAATAGTTAGAGAATTTTCAACACATGTTATTCCTTTATTTTGACCCAATCATGCTTGACTTTAGATTCTAAGTGAATACTTTTTATGTCACCCACACGGACACACCTAAGGGTCTATATTACTCCCAATTACAAGAAAATAACACATAATACATAAACACCTTGTAAAAATGTCAAGAACCTCAACTTGCCTTAAAGTCAATTTAAACTATTGCACTTAAGATTTTCCTTTCTGAATAGCGTATGATTGTACAAAATCTAATAAATATGATTCCTCTTAAGAAAGCATGAACAATGATACCTATATTGATCTACTTTAAAATTGGGCCCTAAAATTGTCACAACCCAATTTCGCGGATCATGATGGCACCTACTATACCTCTAGTAGGAGAACCAAACCCCGTAGTCCAAAACCGAAGCAGAGGACTACTACATTAATTGCGGAATAATATCCAAAGTTCATATAAAA
>JBDJHY010193617.1:0-11780 GCA_039654485.1 Withania somnifera | reverse complement strand
CTAAAACAAGGAATTTGAGATATCACTCGACCGAGTTGCCAGGGATCTGAACTATCGGTCCCAGCAAGTCATAAATGACTTGGGGCAACTACCGAAACGCTCTAAGATGCAAGACACTGTGTATTTATCATAAATGTCCTTAAGGGTCATTACAATATGTAGATGAGTGATTGTTTCAATAGTATTCAAAGAATACGCATAGAGGTTATCAGTAAAATTTATCCAACGTGAGGATTGGGATTGATCCCACCAAGAACATGTCTTTGATTTTGCTGGAGGGTGCCTTGTTCACAAAGAGTATGTGATGTAAAATGAGCATATAAGAAATTCTCATTAAAACAATTTGATTCAAAGTTTTAAAAGACTGTGCGAGAGGTGAACAACTAGAGAATGGAATTGGGGTGTGCACATATGGGTAATTGGTATTTGGTTCACAAACAATAATAAAACATGAATAAGTTAGGTCAAAGCTATGATAGGCATTTATTTCAATCACCCCCACCAACTATTGTCACCTAATTCTCACAAATTAAAAAGAATTCAATGGACCCAACCTAACACTTAGGTTTGTTTTATCTCTAAAGAACTCTATTAGATGAACAATAATTCAAACTAGCGCTAGCAATTAGCCCTCAATCCTATTTCCATTATTCATGCAATATAAGACATCTAAGCATTTACATAGAGTTTGATACAACAAGTAACAATCAATTCATGATATAATTATTAAATCCATGTTCGATTGATGAAATATGAATCGAAAATCCAATACCCATAACAATTAGTCAAAACCCCATAAACAAGCAGACACCCAGGAAATGAGATTAATGAAAAATCATGGGTGAACAAGAGATTATACTAAAGAAGCTATTCCATTCTTCCATCGGTGAATTCAATATATGAGAATCCTTACATTTTGGATAAGATATCCACACCCAATAATGTTTACTCAGTAGAAGTTCACAACACAAAGTATTAGTTTCTGGAGTTCAAAACAAAGATGATAGATGAGGTATTAAGTTCGAAATTGCTATTTTTATATAACAATTCAATTTCATAGGTCATGATGGCACCTACATCCCACCACAGGAGAGGGCCCACAACAAGTATGGAAAGTAAAGAATAAATAAAAGTCGATGATAATAGCTTAAGTAAGGAAATAACACATGAAAGTCTAGTACAATAAAAGAAATCCCCAAAAACTTATACACTAGTACATGAGCCACTACAACAACTGTAAAAATAATACAAAGTTTGATAATGAAAAATGAAATATCTATCTTTGACAGTACTAAATGTCAAAATAAAAAGATAGAGAGATGTAAAGGCAAGCTCAGGATGTAGAAGCCATCATGTACCTCAAATCAAGATAATCAACATAAGTCCAAAAGCTAGTGACAATCACTCGTAATCAGTTCTGCATCAAAAAGATGTAAAAGTGTAATATGAGTACCAAATCAATGGGTACTCAGTAGGCATTATCGACCGACAGGGCCCATATAAGAAATAAAAGTAGTAAATAGGTGATAATGAAGGAAATAAGTAACATAACATAAAGAATATAAACATAATGGGTAAATATATCTATAGATAAAATAGAAGTAACAAGAAATAGATAATAGAGCTAGCTAACAACAGTAATAGAATAACTCAGATAAAGAAATGAAGGCGTACCTGAGTCGTTGCAATAAAGAATCACATAAAGGGAATAAATAAGGGTGGTGTACTAATGATATCAATAAAAGACAAAGATAGGAGACATAATCAAATTAAACCTGCACATAAACAAAGCTCATTAAGCAAGGTCAGTCTAGAATAACTATCAAGTAAAAAACATGGATAAAAAGATAGGAAATAGTAGATAAATCATCAAAAGCAAGTGAACTGACACCTTATCCTTCAAAAAGGTATATCTAAGAAAACAAGTGCAAAAAGGAAAAAAGGTACAATGCAACGGTATTGATATCTGAATACTATATACATCCCCTTACAGCTCTGTGGCTCATGAAGGCAGAACCTATGGGAGTCATAAATATGTCATCCCCTCCACTGGATGCATCCCGTATCGACATGGCCTATGGAGGGATTCCCCACATACTATCTCATAATATCGTACTCAGAATCCCATTATTGTCATATCTCGGATCTCAATGCATGTGCTTAGGCATAACTGAGTCTAAAACTAGTCGAAAAATTAATATCTACGTCCAGGCATCACCGGAACTAAACTCAGGTAATGGATAATACTCAGTATTCAACATCGGACCGAAGCTATAAGCAACAAGGTCATAGTACCCGACACAAGGTTTTGGGACCTAGACTAAAACAAAGTAGAACACAGGAGTACCGAGTGTCTAATCGACAATCAGGTCTAAAATAATTTAAGAGAAACCATGAAATGGCCTTTTAAAGTAAAGTGAAGGATCTATTTATAAACAAATTTTGATATTAATATTACCCAGTAATATCAAAATCTTTATGATAAACTTTCATTATCAAAATTTATTAATAGTGCCATTCATCAATATACAAAAATGGTCCCTCGAGGCCAATCAATATCTGAAAATGGACCCTAAAGGCCATGAAAAGTTTCAAAATCAAATATATTTAACTCTCATCCATTAACAATGGAGTCCAATGAATAAAAATCTCAATTTCATGATGACGACATGCATAATCAAAATTAATAGATCTAGGAAGGTCCACCGGCCTTGCACAGGCTAGGAATCACTACAACACATAATAATCAATCATCCCATAAATTTAGAAAAATAATAATCTACTTGTTAATACGAGTCAAAGATACCCATAAATCTATAATTATAGCTTGGATCAAAATAAGGGTCAATATGAGTCTATGGGCCCGCGATTTGAAACTCCTAAAAAAGATATCAAATATTTTCTATGTTATAGAAAAGTCATACCCAAAATTAGGAGCTAAGATGAGCAAGGAATAGGCTAAAGTCGATTATTTAAAGTGAAGAGCCCACTTTGAGAAATTGAGAAAATTTGGAAGAAATTCAATAAATTTAGGATGGGTACTTACCAAATAATGATGGAAAAATAATTAAGAACATTCCCCAGTACTTTAAAAGATTAATAATGGAGACCAAAGAATTTTCAAGTTCAATAATGGAGTTTTAGAGTGAGGAAGAATGAGAAATTTTTATTAAATTATGAGAAATTTGAGTAAAACCTCACAAATAATTGAAGGATAATTGATGAAATATTATTTCCCACATCACCCAATATCACATGAAAAGACTCGAGAATTTTAATGGAGGATTTGAGAGTGTTTTGAAGTAAAAAGACAAAGAGAATACAAGAAAAATCGGGTTTGGATTTTATATGCTTCAGCAGATGATGATTTGTTGTCCAAGCTAATTTATCGGTCATTTTACCGAGTAGTCCGCCATAAATTTATTGGTAAAATATCTGATTAATCAGTCATGACCGATATATCGGTTGTACTAGTGCCAACAATTTCAAAACATGGTTTTCAGCACCCAAAACTCATTAGGGACCCATATATGGAAACCATATATGTCTTCTGAGTGTAAACATTATTTCGAACTCAAAGGAATCGAAGAAATTGACATAGGAGGTTCTTTTGCTAAGATATTACTAAAACAAAGTTTAGGGATAATCAAAAGTTCCAACAAAATACTCAAAGTGAGACCTACACCCCCGGGAACCAAATCAACATACCATCTAACAAAATTCGACATTCCAGAGCTGATGGGGCAGTTGGATTTTCCATCCAAGGCTCCGATCATCAAATTTCAACCGAAATCAAACTTTTGAACTCCAAAATACATAAAACATGCAAAACAATAAAAGTTATCAATGATGGATTCTTGGCACAAACCAAAAGTCCTTCGAGACCAAAATCCATTGAAATTCAATTTTGAGATTTTTTCAAGGAATGTTAACCGGAGGAATGATATTAAAAGTTAAGTCTTTAAAAAAGGAAAACAGACATCACAACTAAACGAGCGACCTGTAAACTTAATCACCAGTTCGGATAAGTCATTAATGACTTAGGGCTTTTAGATAAAAGCTCTAAGATGCAAAATGTGCGAAATTGTGAAAATAGCCGAAAGGGGTATTACAATATCCACTACTAAAAAACCTTTCGTCCCTGAAAGTCCGAAGAAAAAGGGAAGAGAAGGCAACGACTTTCGAGACATGATGCACACACCATATAAGACCTGCTCGGCCACTCAAAAGGCTTCTAAGGCAAAGACACCTCAACGTGATCTTAGCTAAAACAAACTCAAAAATAACCAATTTCTCATTATCAAAAAACTAAAACAATCGAAGACTTCCACCTATATGCTACAACCACTATTGACACTAAAAAGATACTCTCGGAATACATCACTCTCAACTAACTGTAATTTTATAGTGCTAATCAAAAGAGGAAAAAGAACGAATACCCAACAGGAGTTAGAAACTAAAAAGCAAACCTAATATCACATCAACCCAGTTAGGATTCAAAAAATCAGTTAACCAATTCTAACATCCGCAATACTGGCCCAAAAGTAAACATACCATCCGGTAGGAGACCAAAATGCTAGTAGTAACCTATATAGTTCGATAAAACCTAAATACTCCAATAATAACCATAACCTAAAATAAATGTTAGAAAGAGAATAATTTGATCAACAGCCCAATAAAAAACAAACTTCGACATATAGAAAACATTTGAAGTCAAAAATGAACTAAGTACATAGGGTCTAACACAATGAAAAGAAACATTACACGAAACCAATATAACTTATGAAGACAACCTGGACCACTCACCCAGCATCAAGAAAACTGAACAAATAGGAGTGAATAAGCTAATTCAATCAGCCAATGACAACCAAAAATAGCAACCCATAGATCAGTAAATAGTAACTAAGAACAAAAAATCCTTAAAAATTAAGGAAAACCTGGAACGCGGACTAAAGTAACTTGATCTCGCCAGGAAGATTTGCCGTAGACCATCAATATGAATTAACTGAAACCTTATATGGACAAAATAGGCGAAGGCAACATTACCCTTTCTTAAGTATACATCCTTAAAAGTTTCTAACACACAAGCTCATCTGTGATAAGAATAATTCATCCAAAGTTGTCAAGAAATGGACTTGTAGGATGTATTTTGAAATGACTAGACCAATATCGGTGTCGAAACTCATAACCAACTTCTATCCACCTCATTAACAAACACAATAACCGAACTACATTGAAGACGTCAAATAGAATATCACAACACAAGAGTAATATAAAACTGAAAGACATGCCAATTCCAACTCATTTTCGTAACCTCAAATCACAAACTCCCGAACCAAAAATAAATCATATGTTAACACCAACGGTGAATCCTTGTTGATGAGTACCCATTACATGCAACCCGAACTCAATGGCAAACCAAAGGTACCATGGAATACCAATTTCTGACTAAGCGAGACAATACCCTAATCGAAGATTTAACACAACTCTCTGTCATAACCAAATTATGAAACTTATAAAGAACCCCTGAAGTAAATAACATATGTAAAGCACACAAATAAGAAATCCCTCAATAAAAAAAAAACACCTCGAAAAGTTGTCGAAAACCATGCTACCAGGTATGTTAATTCATGAACCTTATATGGAGAAATAAGTCCAATACACAACACATCCCAAACCTCACAATACCAACTGCACTTCTGCTACGCTACTTTTCAAATTAAAACAAAGTGAGAAAAATATCGTAGCTCAATATCCAACCCTCATCTAGCACAACCTAGAGACACTAACCCACACATAAGAAAAACTAAAAAAAGCTAACTCGAATTGGCGATTACACCATAACTAACAATACTAAGGATGACCCCGAACCAGTAAAACACCTAAATATGGAAGATCAAACATTAGGATTGACAACCTCGATCCACTACTAAAGAATAAACCATGGGGAAACACATACGCAAAAAGTTACCACAAGTCTCAGCAACCACTCAACAAATTCCAAATAGAAACTAAAATCTTTTTAAATCAACAAAAATTAGATGACATAGAGGAAGAAAGTGAGCCTGATGCTTGAATCAATACTAATAACCCACGATAAAAAATTGCTCAGATGGAAAGTAAGTAGGTCAGCCAAGACAACTCATCAAACACAGAAACTAAAAAAGAAATAAAGAATCAAAACTAACACTGCTGAAAGAGCTAACTAATACCAACAACTATAAAAAACTAACCTCTTAACTCGATGGATAGAAATGTTACAAATGGTGCATGGCTAAAGAACCTACCATGCCATCAGAATTACAATAATGTAATTAAGGCACGTGTCTGGCAAATAGTCTAGGAACGGACAAAGTGAGGGTAATATAACTATGCCTAATCATTAAACCAACCCAACTATAAAGAATATAACTACCCAAGAATCAAGCTCCTCAACATCTACCCAGAAGGATCTAGCATCACCATCCACTACTAAGAGATCAACTACTATGGTAGCAACAAATGAAAAAAATCAATAGCAGCTCAAAAGCTAAGCACATCACAGAGAAAAACGAACAATTAAAATATAACAAGGGAGCACATAAGTATAGAATCACATAAAGTCCAAACTTAAAAAATAGAGAGACAATTAAAAAACATAAGGGGGCACCAGATCTAGAAGGCAAATAAATCCATGGATAGTAAATAATAAACCTAGAAATCAACCCTGAGATCACAATTACTAAGTTCTCCGCCTATACTCTGACTAGAAAAGCACTAAGATGAATAAAACTACTGCTACCAGACTGACACGCACCCTCACCGCCTGATCCACCATCCTGAGAACTACCTTTGACTAAAGGCTACACTACCTCAGGAAAACTCTAAATTGGAGGGATTGATTGCTGAACTGGCCTATGCTTGAAGCAATACACATAAATATAGTTAGAAGCCCCACACTAAAAATATAACCAACCATGGGGAAAGTACATGCAATAATAACTAGAGGAACTATACACTAAGCACGTCTTGACCCAATTTCTTAGGTCATGATAATACTTACCACCCCACCAGTCAACGAACCAACCTTATAGCTTAGAGCCGCAAACATCAAGCTAACACAACATATTATCCTAAGCCCAAGTAAGTAAGTTTCACGACCCGATTTCTCGGATCATGATGGCACCTACTATACCACTAGTAGGAAAACCAAACCTTGTAGTCCATAGCCAAAGCAGAGGAATACTTCATTAAATAAGAAAGAATACAAACTGTCAAAATAAAATAATAAAAGTTTGCAGAATTAATTAGGAAAGAAATAACCACCCAAGTCTGGTATCAGTGTCAAATGGACCACTAAGTATAGAATGATAAAACTGAAAGAAATATAGTATTAAAATGTCTCTGTAATATAATGGAGATCAATTAACATAAATCTGAAAAGAAGCAGGAAAGATGAACGCCAAGCTCACCCTGAATCTCCAATGTGAATGGAATCTGAACAAACAATGATTTGTGTATTAAGAGCGGAAAGCTGTACTCGGATCTGCACCAGTGCAAGTGTAGTATGAGTACAAGTCGCCGAAGCAACCCGTACCCAGTAGGATTCGAGGGCCCACTGACACATAGTAATAATAAATGCAGTAAATAATAAAATACAAGCAGAAGGTCACAAAAGCAAATAGTACAATATAGGAAACTAGTAACTCAATTATGAAAATGAGTGTCACATAGACTGATAGTGCTAGCTAATCACATAACAGGATCACAGGTAATGGAAGAGAATGTACCTGACATCCTTGCAACTATATAGGTGAAATATAACTCAAGCAATAAAGGGGAATCAAGGAAGATAAGAGTAAAACATGGTCGGTATACCGGTAACCTCAATTGAAAGGATAGTTAAATGAATAGAAACATAAGCACTAATCCCACATAACACGAACCAATAAGTAATCATCAATAGAAAATAACCAGTAATATGAATGATAAAGTAAAGCAATTAAATGTTGAAAAGTCCCCCATAATAAAGCACAACGTACATTCAAAAATAACACACATAGGCATCACCATACTACCAGGGGTACACTGAAGAAAACAAGTACAGAAAAGTAACAAACACATGATCGTCATAGAACCTCACATCCCACTTTCAGAATTATGATGAATCACAATCAACACAAAGTTCCCCGTAATAGTATTATCCGCCGGCCTCTTGTGCCTCATCTCACTATTATTCCACCAGCACATAGTGCCTTAAATCAATGTTATTCTGCCAGCACATAGTGCCTCATATCAATCATATCATATCAGTAATATTCGCTAGCCGTACTCGGCAAGTCAAGGCATTTAATGATGAAGTATATATGTGTGGTAGTATCACCTATGGTCATCATTAATCATTATCTTCATGCCTCCACAACCGCTAATACCAACTGTGTCAAAAAGTTGTACTCACTATTGTACGACGATGATCTTTAGTCCCAGCGTTGTACTCATTGCTAAATAGAGTCGGTCTTAAGTCCCAATATTTAGTAGTAAAAATAGACATATATATAAGTCCCGGTGCTAGAAAGTGAAGCCTGGACTAAAATAAGTAAAAACAGTATTACCGGGTGCTCAATACCATGTCGAGACTAAACCAGTAAAGACAATTACTTATATTATTATTTAAAGTGTTCTCATTTATTTCTTTATACCATAATGAAACCTTATCATCAAGTCATCCTCTATGGAACTTTATCATCCATTTATTTGTTGGCCATCAAGGCTCATAAATCAGAAGGTGATACTACCTAGCCCCAATGCACTCTCATCGGAGCCTTAGGCTCAATCACTCCGTGTCATGAATGCACATCATATCAAAAACTCATATATAAATCATATATATATAATCATGATATATCCATATCCTATGCCCTATACAGGTATCTATAATCCATTGCTAAGTCTCGGGCCCTATATCACTCGGGTGAAAACATATCATTATCAACATGGAACCTAGATACCCAACCCAAGGATGATATTCAGTACAATTATCAAAGCTATAAACCCAAATATAGCCCCACGGAGCCTACCTGTCGTCCGATGATAAAGCTTGCAAAAATTACAAACCTTACTCCAAATGTTGTCAAATGGTCTCTGAATGATCTAAAACTTACGCCAATGAATTTTATATATCAATACGAGTCTAATAATGTAATTTATGCTAAGTTCTGTACTGGGCCCAAAATTCGGCCTAAAAGGGGCTTGTAGGGCACGCTTGCTGAAATCACAAACAAATTTCACTGTGGGGTTCCCAACTTCATTAGGATTCTGTGATCCAAAATATAGCACAATTCGAGTGCAGGAAGGGTTTTTAAATCAACCTGAATAGAATTGGGCAAGATTCAACCTTTACGGATTTATCATTGGAATTCTGATGTATAAGTGATACTAGATGCAATGTGTATTCAAATATCTAAGAATTACTCAAAAATAAATGAATTATGGGATGGTTTCATAAATTTCTACTTTTGGTGCCATTAATGGTGGAACTAAGAATATAAGGAAGAAAAGGAAGAAGACTTCCCAACAATCATGTGGAAATCGAAGGACGATGTTGAGAGGATTTTACTAGCCTTGGAATAGTGTTTGGGAGAAGTTTTTTTCTCAAAAATGGCTTGGAACAAAGAGGGTTTATAAAAATAAGAAGTTGGGGTTGTAAAGGGTTTAAATACTATTTTTTGGAACTTTTATAACCATCATGTTGTGATTCTAATCATGATGGCCCTTATGCTACAGGTTTTCAGAAACTTCAAATGGGGTCTCAGAATTGAAACGGAGTTCAAATTTGACAAAACTTATGTGTTTTTTGAGTGGAAAACATATTTTGGACTCAAAACAATTGACAAAAATGACATAGGAGGTCGTTTGAGTGAAATAAACCCCCTATAAGCCTTAACCAAACTACGAATTTTTCTAGCTTTTCATAAAACGACTCAAAAGTGTAATGACAAGTCCGAAAATTACTCCAACACCTCACCTAGCCTAAAATTATCATTCCGGAGCTTCTAGAAGCATCAAAATTCCAATCCGACCCTCCAAACATCAAATTACCACTCAAGCTCCACTTCAGGCTTCACACTTAACTAAAATCCACAATTTCGTATAACTTGCAAACTAAACCTCCAAAACACAACCCTAGGGTCAATCTTGACTTTGTTTGGTATTCTATAGCTAACAAAACTGTCAGAATTAAATTCCGAACTCAACTTGAAGGAAAGTTGACTTTGGGCAACGAGTACTTAGTTTAAGGCTCTAAAATAGAGAATTTGACATATTTCTCAATCGAGTTGCTAGGGATCCAAACTGTTGGTCCCAGCAAGTCATAAATGACTTGAGGAAACTACTGAAATACTCTAGGATGCAAGATAACGCGTATTCATAAAAAAAGTGACCTTAAGGGTCAATACATTATCTTGATATAGTGGGAGGTTGATTTTCATTATAAAGTTAACATGTTCAGGAAGATCCTACTCTAGATAATATTTCCTAGCCTTTATGTTAGGTTCTGGTCTCTTCAAGCTTTTAGTAAATTGGAAAGTGCTGTGGGGTAACCATTGTATAAAGACCGGTAATTGATAAGGAGGAAAGAATATAGTATGCATGCTTTTGGTGGAAGTTAACATACCACAAAAGTTGCCAGACATTACTTTAATGCAAATACCTTTATATCTGTGGAGTCAAATAGCGGCTACGAATGGAAGCCAAAATTTTGTAATGACTGCTTGAGGTTAGGACATGGGATAATGTGTGCTGGTTTAAATAGAAAGAAAGAAAGGAGAAGGAAACTGAGGCTATCAACAAAAAAAGAAATAAGAGAAACAGAAACACAAAAAGGAAGGTAACTGAGCTTTTATAGAGGCCTTTATACAAGGTGCAAAATACTATGTTGGATAATATAATATATGAATCAGAATGTAGTACAACTCAGGAACCTGAGGTAATACAGGGATCTGTGAGGGAGATTATTGAGGTACTGCAGAAAGCTATTGCTCTTGACCCTGTGATGGGAGTGAAGTTGAAATGCAAACAACTCTAGAGGAATGAGGTATGAGAAGTGATTGGAAATAGATTATGGAGCATGTATAAGATAAAAGAACTCAACGAGTAAGAAAGCCAAACAAAGAAGTCAAAATTCTTGATAGCTTTGGTAGCTTTATGTCATTTGGTAATCAATGCCACTCTGAATATGGAACATCACATGCCTTAATAAAGTCCACAAGCAGAAACAGGTCAAGTTGTTTCTTCACAACCATAAATAGACATTTTTTGGTTGTTTTGAGACAAGATTAAAGTATAGAAAAGCTTTTAATATAATTAATGAAGTGTCTAAGAATTGGAAGTATTGTCACAAGTCCTCAGAGACAGAAAATTGAATAATATGGATGGTTTCGAAGGGTCATCTACAAGTAACTATATTGGAGGTTAAGGAGATATTTATACATTGTTGGTTGAAGAAAATGTAATCAAACTATATTTTACAATGGTCTTTGATAGTAATGAGATGGAGAAGAAAGAGATGTTATGCAATAACTCAATCAACTCAGCAATCCTATGGGCAGACTGTGGATCCTCTCTAGGGATTTCAATACTTTATTGTGATCTAATTATAGAGCGGATCACCTATGACTCAACAAAAGGTGTATGGATTTCAAAACGTGATAGAATATTTGTAACCCACCCCAATAAAGGCTACTAATAGGCTTTATACATGGTGTATTAAGCAAGAGTGTGACAGGAGATCTTATAGAAAAAGG
>JBDJHY010193607.1:0-11781 GCA_039654485.1 Withania somnifera | reverse complement strand
AATAATATCAAGGTAGAATACCAAAGAATAGTCAACATACAGGTGATAATTGCATCAGAGGCCTTACCCTTGGCCTTTTCAAGAATGTCATAAAACCAGCACTGACCCCCATCTTGCTATGCACCCAAACCCCTGCCTTTGCCTCCGGCCACCCGGCCTCTTCCCCTAGCTCCCTAAATGGATATTGGCCCACCTCTGACTGGTGGAACTACCTGTAATGATTAAACAAGTAACACTGCAGCCTGAGTAGCCCTACACAGGGGATGATCTCGAGAAAAGTGGCCCCAGCCTCTACATTCAAAACACCCCTCATCAAATCGATCTCTAGGGCCCCTGGGGAAGTATTTGGCATAATGACCTCTTTCCCCACACTCATAGCATCCCCAGCTCTATCCTGACCACATGATTCCTCGGTATAGCCCTACAGACCTGAAAATATGCCCCTGATAGGTTGCTTTTTAACCCACTATAAGAGGCCTGATATTGTTGGATAGACTGGGCCCTCTAGCAAAAATCATGAACCTCTAATGTGGATCTTGAAAATCCACCCTGATGGACATCGAGAAAGGACATCTGTAACACAGTAACAACTCCACATGAACATCGAGAAAGGACATCTGTAACACAGTAACAACTCCACATGAGCTCAAAAATTTGATCTCAGCCCATGAGCAAAGCAGCAAATTTTCTCCTTCTTAGATAAAAACAAATCACAACCATTCCTAGACAAGTCGATAAAATGGGCCTCATACTCAGAAAATGCCATAGAGCCCTGACGCAAACCCTCGAACTGAGCCTGCAAAGCCTTACAAATGCTCAAAGGCACTTACTGTTCTAGGAAATCCTCCCTAAACTACCTCTAAGTAAGTGGGACTGACCTTGGTGTCCTGCAATCTCAAAATACCCGCCACCACTAACTGGTAGCACCTTTAAAAAGATAGGAAGTAAAATCTACCCCGTGCGAATCCAAAAGCTCCAAAGTCAACAGATGCTCCTCACACTATAATAAACTCACGCGGATCCTGCCCTTGCACTCCCGAGAACCTAGCGATAGTGACCTATAGAAAGTGGTCCAGTTTCTTTCGCACCTCAAATACGGCGAAAGAAGGAGCGGGTGCTGGTACAAGAGCATTGGAAGTATTCTGAAATGATACAGTTGGTGGGTCCAGTAGTGGTAGTGCTGGGGCTACAATTATTAGGGTAGACAGTTCACCTTGTGTCACTCCCTGAGCAGATGAATGCAGCTTGTCTGCTATTATACTGTCTAACATCTAAAGCATCTTTCACAATAGGTCTTTGAACGCAACAGGTGGTGGCTGAATAGGCTGTGGCTGTGGCATAGGAAGTGCCGGCTATTGTGAAATAGCTGGGGCAATAGGGACCGACGGAGCATCCTCACCTACCGCCTCCTAACTAGCAGAGGGAGGGTCCCTATCCACGGAGGATCCTCTAATATGGACCATCAACGAAAGAGTGATGCCAAAGTAAGTTCTCAGAAATAGTGTAAATATCAATGCACGACATAATTCAAGAGATGAGAGTGCTTCCTAAGAATCCCTGTAGCCTCCAAAAGATCGAACGCAGACATCAATGCACAAATCCACAAGATTCTACTAGGTACTTGCTCCAATGCCAGAGAGACCAGTGAACCTAAGATCTGATACCACTTTGTCATGACCCAAAATTTGGGCCATGATGGCGTCTACAACTCTCAGTAGACAAGCCTAACCCTACAGCCCGGAGCTATCGTCAATAGGTTATATACTCTTGAATCATCCTATATAGTAGAAAAGCATAAACAGATATAAGAAGAAGCAAAAGCAAAAGAAATACATTTACAACCCAAATCCCTAACTTGGTGGCAATAGCACATGGAGATACTATACAAAGTACTGAAAGATAAATTTATGAAGCAACCCCTACCAATGTAATACTACACAGGGCCTGTTATAGCCAAAATAAAGTAGGATGGAAATCAAGAAAACCATGATCTCCTAGGATGTCAAAGTTTACTGTAATCTCCATAACTAGTTGTATCTACTACACACAATCTCAACATATCCAATAACCCCTGAGAGTATCTGCACCACGAAATTGGTACAGAAGTGCAGAATGAGTGCCAAACAAGTTACCCAGTAGGCATCAAAGGCCGACCGAGCTAAAATAAAATACAAGTAAAAAAGGCGAGGAAGTAAAACAATTTAAAGATAGTAGGAAAGCAGTAAACCTAACAGATACAAATCTATAGGGAACTAAAACATGGTAGACACAAGTAGGAGTAACCACTAACCGAAAACCCAAAATCAAAGTAAGGGAGTGTATTTGTGCTCCAGTTGGGCCAAGACCTAACTAGCCATATGGATACATATATACACCCCACGAATAAAGGATCGAACGTTGAATACAGCTAAGTATGGAAAAAAGAGTAAACATACCAAACCTACCTGGCGCCCCATCCCGCCGGTAAGAACAAACAATATAACAAAACCCATTGTGACCCCTTTATGTTTTGAAGCATGTCTACTTTTTCTTGTCTCTTTTATTTAATACTATATATTATTACATAAATTTATGAAGGCACCCGGGTACGTTCCCCAAACCACGTGTATACCTTAGAAACCCTATCTATAGGAAAATACTACTCTATGTCTGTTTTGTGTTATGCTAGCCTATTTTTGTTGTGGAATTTTGATTAAGGATGATCCTTCACACTTTATACTTCTCAACACAAAATGCTTGGAGTCAATAAGGCTTTCTTTGTCTTATTATTTTGAGAGTGGATGGTATGTTTATAGTTCAGGACATTTGAAATTATGTGCTACTTTCGTAATATGCAAATAACTAGGTCGATGTTTAGTTTTGAACTGATAAGTTGTCAAATTATGTGCTTAATATTGACGATATCATGCACATAATGCTTTCTACATAATTTTCCATATTACTTATTCACTTAGATACCATGTCTATAGGATTCCATAATTTTAAGTTATTTATATTTGTTAGATGCAGTTAAATACCTTGCCTCTAGGTCTAAAAATCGTCAATCTGTCTACATTCATTTATGCATAAGATGCCATGCTCATAGGGGTTGGGTTTAATTTCCAACATCCTATTGGAACAGAAATCCTACTTATAAGGGGCTTTATCTAATTCCGAGCATGTATGTATACTACTTGATTATTTAGAAACCATGATTATAGAATTTGTAATTTCCAATATGTTAAATAATTGGTTCACTGCCAAGAATTTGTATTAAGCAGCATATCAAATACTTAATTTTAGCATGTTAAAAAATTACTCACAGTGTAGAAAACCTGTTCATGGGACATTAATCTTTAACATGCTAATTCCTTGTTTTATCACCTAGATATCATGTTATTAGGTTTCAGTTAATTTTTGTTAGATATCCTATCATAAGCTTACTACATAATTACTGTAATGCTCCTGCACCTGTAAGTTAATTAAAACTACTACATCCTACAATTTTGTGCACGCTTACTGTACCATAGACAAATAATTGTGGTCTTTGGTTTCTGAACCTGCTTAATTTCTCTTTTATACACTTACTGTATTGTAATCACCTATAAATCATTTCAATAAGTTATTCCAAAATAAATATTTGGGTTGTTTTACAATTTACAAAATCATACCTTTAGGAATGCTCATAATAAGTGCAATTTATTTGACTAGCTGCCTTTGTTATTATCTGTGTGTCATCCTATTATGTTGTGTGTTTTAGTATAGCTAATGACTAGCTGCCTTTGTTATTATCTGTGTCCACCCTAGTAGGTGATTCCTTAATAGTGGATCGTATGTTGAGATACTGTGTTGTGATTATTGAGGATTTTGATTGGATATGGTTGATTTTGACATGGTGATGGGTATGGACTAGTTGTCCCCTCATAGAGTGTTCATGCTTGTAATGCCAAGACTGTGACCTTAGATATGCCCGATGCATTCCTGGTCGTGTAGCATGTTTTGATTAGTCATTTACTAATGGGGATTATCTCTTGTGTTTAGGCTAGTTGCTTATTATCTCATGGTTTTCTAGATTATCTTGCATATATTAGAGATGTTAGTGTTGATTCTGTGACTCCTGAGTCAGTACCTATTTTAGTGAGTTTGCCAATGTGTTTCCTATCGACCTCCCTAGTCTACCACCTGAGCAAGACATTAATTTTGGTTCCATTGATCCTTATCTTATGGAAACTGATGAGCTGAAATATCTTAAGACTCAGTTTTAGGAATTGTTGGATAAGAGTTTATTTAGTCCAGTATTTCACCTTGGGTGCTCCTGTATTATTGAAGAAGAAAGATGGTTCTATGTGCATGTGTTATTGACTATAGGCAGCTTAATATGACTATGAAGAATAAGTATTTTATGCCTCATATTGATGATCTATTTGACCAGCTTTAGGGTTCAGCCACATTTTCTAAGATTGATTTGAGATCATATTACCATCAGTTGAGGATTAGGACAGAGGATATCCCAAAGACAAAATTTCGAATGCGGTATGCTCATTAGAGTTCCTTCTGATGTCTTTTGGATTGACTAATGCACCGCAGCTTTTATGGATTTATTGAACTGTGTGTTCAGGCTTTATCTTGATTCATTTGTTATTGTGTTCATCGATGATATGTTGGTGTATTCAAGGAATAGAGACGACAATGAGTATCATTTATTATTATTCTTCATACTTTGAAAGATCATCAACTTTATGCCAAGTTCCCAAAGTAAGAATTTTAACTTGAATCAATTACATTTCTTGGACATGTGGTGTCCAATGAGGATATTAGAGTGGATCAGACCAGGATTGCAGTTGTTCGTGATTGGCTGAGGCTGACTACTCCTACAGAGGTTTACAACTTTGTTGGGCTTAATGATTACTAATTTATTTTGTTGAGGTGTTCTCTTCTATTGCAGTTTCATTGACAAGATTGACTAGAAAGGATATTTCTTTCCAATGGTCCGATGAGTGTGAGAGTTGTTCTTAGAGGCTTAAGACTATCTTGACTTTTTCTCCCGTATTGACTTTACCGATTGAAGGTCAGAGTTTTGATATTTATTGAGATGCTTTGGTATAGGTCTTGGTTGTATTTTAATGCAACAAGGTTGTGTTATTGCTTATGCTTCTAGACAACTTAAAATTCATGAGAGCAACTACCCTACCCATGATTTGGAGTTGGTGACACTAATATTTCCACTTAATAGCATCAGTACTCGTATGGAGTTTATTGTGAGATATTCACTAATCACTGTAAGAGGGAGCTTAGTTCTTGTGAGCCTAGATGGATCGAGTTGTTGAAGGACTATGATATTTCTATATTGTATCATCTGAGCAAGGAAATGTGGTGGCGTATGCCTAAAGCCAAAAGTCGATGAGTATGGGGTTTGGTTGCGTTATAAGTTCCAGAGAGGCATTTAGTCTTAGACATCTAGTATTTGTCTAATCAATTGGTCAGACTTGAGATCATAGATTGAGGGTCATTTTTTTACTAGTATTAAAGGCTCGTTGTTCATTGGTTGATCAGGTTCAGCAGCGCCAGTTCGAGGACCTAGACTTGGTTAATACTTGTGACTAGTTGTTACAGGGTGAACCCTACCGAGCTACTCTTGGTTCAGACATATTTTGAGGGCTGGATTGTGTTCCTAAAGTTGGTGATTTAATTTAATTGATTCTCCATAAGGCTTACAGTTCTTGTTATCCTATCCATCTAGGTGCAGAAAATATGTTTAGAGATTTGAGGCAGGTTTACTAGTGGAGTGTTATGAAAAAGGATATAGCTGAGTTTGTTTATAAGTGTTTCAACTGTCAGCAGGTTAAGTTTGAGCACCAGATACATGGTGGTTTAATGCAACAGTTTCCTATTCCCTAGTGTAAGTGGGAACGGAACCATATAGATTTTATTTCAAGGTTTCCTCAGACTCCTCATAGTCATGATTGTATTTGGATTATGATTGACAGGTTAACTTAGTCTGTGTACTTCACTCTGGCTCATACTGCATATAGCACAGATAAGTTAGCCTTTATCTATCTTTAGTAGGTGGTTAGACTTCATAGTATATCAACTTCTATTGTCTCTGATTGTGGTACTCATTATACATCTTAGATTTATAGAGCGTTTCATCTTGGTATGGGAATCAAGATCCATCTCAGCCCAGTATTTCATCCCCGACAGATGGTTAGTCTGAGAGGACCATGTAGGTCCTAGAGGATATATTGAATGCTTATGTTCTAAATTTTGGTGATTCATGGGACCATCATCTGGCATTGGTAGAGTTTGCAT
The DNA here is from genome assembly GCA_039654485.1 of Withania somnifera. Taxonomy (NCBI): domain Eukaryota; kingdom Viridiplantae; phylum Streptophyta; class Magnoliopsida; order Solanales; family Solanaceae; genus Withania; species Withania somnifera. The sequence goes on along the minus strand of JBDJHY010193607.1, from coordinate 5,493 downwards.
ATGACAACATCTACCATACTGGTATTCTAATGGCTCCATTTAAGGATTTGTATGGTAGATGGTGTAGTTCACCTATTGGTTGGCTCGATGGGCTTGAATCCATATTGTAAAGTACAGATCTACATCTGGATGTTTTATACATAGTTTTATTGATCAGGATAGACTTCTGGTAGACCACAGTATACAGAAGAGTAATTCAGAATATCGTCGTGCCTTGGAGATTAGGTGTAGGTGATCGAATTTTCTTACAGGTATCGCCCATGAAGGGCCTGATGAGGTTCGAGAAGATGGGCAAGATCAACCTTTGGTATATTATCCCTTTTAATATTTTTGATTGGATGGGTAGTGTTTCTTATAAACTATCTTTACCTCCATATTTTCAATTGTGCATTCAGTGTTTCATGTGTCTTTGTTAAGGTGGTATATCCCAGATGAGTCGCAAGTGCTTTGTTATGACTATGTTCAGGTTAATGAGGATGATATTGAGGAGTCGATTTTGGTTTTGGCTAGAGGTAAGGATATTGACATCTATAGAGATTCTCATGGTTAAGGTTCAGTGGATAGATCATCCCATAAAGGAGGATACTTGGGAGATCAAGAGTGAGTTTATATCTCCATATCCGCATCAGTCTGGGCTTCCAAGTACTTCCTTCTTTTGACTTTCAGGATAAAAGTCCTTTTTAATAGTGGATATTGTGATGGCCTTTACGGTCATTTTTGTATTTTCACATTTTCTTGTATCTTAGAGCTTTCCTATAGTGCTCCTATGTTATTTGAAACTTATCGGAACTGGTGATTCAATTCTTGAGTCGTTTGTTTGGTTGTCATGTATGTTCCCTATTTTAGAGCCTTTAATATTAAAATTATTGACTTTATTTAACATTTTATTGGGAAAAAACTCATAATTGAATTCCAACAATTCCCTTAGCTCTAAAACGTGAATTTTAGTCAAGATGGACTTTTGAATCGAGTCTGAAGGCCTTAGTTTTGGTTTTATGTGATTTTGTGAGTTCTTTGCCTTTTAGAGTTCATAAGTAGAACTTAGGTGGTAATTATGTTATTGAAACCTCGGATTAAAAATCCAACTGAGCAATTAGCTTCGGAATGTCGAGTTTGGGTTAGGTGAGTAGTTCGTTCGAACTTTGGACCAATCAGGCTCATTTTGAGAAGTTGGTTGAAAAGTTTGAATTTTGGCAAAGTGTTGACTTTGGTCAACATGTTGTCGAAACAACCTTGGATTAGGATTTTGTCTGCATCGTTGAGTCTGAAGTATTGTTTCTATGCAATTTTTATATTTTGTTCATGTGTATCGGACTTCGATTGGGCCCGAAAGCCCATTTTCTAAAAATCTAAATTGCTGATAGCTGGTGAAACTGATAAATCAGATATTTGATCAATTTATCGGTGCTTTTGGTGATTTATCAGTGACTAATTTATTGGTCATTTTGTCGATAAATCGGTACCTATTGTAGGTTAAAAGTCAAAAACTCAAATTTTCTCCCAATTTCTTCATCTTTTCACTCTCAAACACTCGCTAAACCTTCACTAAGTTCTTGGGTCTTTTCATATGATATTGGAAGAATTGGGAAACAATATTTCTCCAAATTCTCTTTGATTATTAGTGGGTTTTCAACTCAAATTTCTCCAAATTTCACCTATAATTCCCATTTTTCTTCATTTTAGAACTCCATTGATGAACTTGAAAGTCATGGATCTCCATTATTAATCTTGGGAAGTATTTGGGAATGTTCTTGACCATTTGTCAATCATTATTCTATAAGTTTCCATCCTTAATTCATTGAATTTTTTCCTAAAATTTCCAATTTCTTCAAGTGAGTTCTTCACTTTAATCCATTGATTCTAGCCTATTTCTTGCTCATCTAAGCTCCAAATTTAGGATATGAGTTTTCTGTGATGTGGGAAATATTTTGGAAGCTTTTGTTCAGAGTTTTAAGTTTGCAGGCCTGTAGGTCCATTTTTACCCTAGCTATAATTATAGATTTATGTGTATTATTTGGCTAGTATTATGTGTAGATTATTTTGCTAGCTTCATGTTTGAGATCGTTCGTGCATTTTTGGAGTTATTGGAGAAGTATGGGACTATTTTACTTAGTGTTTGCGAGCTTATCTTTGAAGGGCAAGTAGGTTATGGCTTACCAATATTATACTTGATTATATGAAAAATAATTGTAGTAATTAGCCATTCTTGAGGTCAGATTTCTAGGTTATTTACCCATAACCCTATCTGCTTCTTTAGTCGGCTTCTTGGTTATGTTTTGATATTTCATTTATGATTATAGTAACCGCGTGACCCGAGTGGTCTTGATCGACTCTAGAACATAGATGGTGGGTCTTAAGGGATATATCTATAAGTCCCAAATATTAGACTGGTTATGCTTGTTGTAGATATCAATCCTGTGCAAGGCCGTTAAGACTTATTTAGATATATTATTATGACTCAAGCATATCATTATTATGAAATTGGTTTTTATCCGTTGGTTTCTACTGTTTTATGGCCAAGTCCTCAACGTCATTGATTTTGAAACCTTGTATGGTCTTGCGGGATTATTTTCAGTATTTTGAAATAAAATGAGTAATTTGAGATGTTTTCCAGTTTTCATAGTAAAGAGGCTAAGTAAAGAGTTAATCATTGTTTTGAATTATTACTAGACTTGGTTGCAAACATGATCTAGATATTGATTCTATTTTGGATTTAGAGTCGATTGCAGTTGGGCCCGGTCTTTGATATTTGATTCTGATATAGACCCGTTTAAGGTCCGAATACAGTTTATGATAATGTAAGTTTAGTTTACTTTATGACTTGAGTTGTATGTGCTTGTGTCCTCTAAGGACCTTACCAATCTAGGATTATAAGAGATTGGAGGAGGATTATACGAACTAGGAGAGGCATACGAGTTACGGCCTTCCATGGGTCCTCCCTTACTGGGCTTGTGGGTTTGGGGTAGTAGCGTACGGATTTACATTACCATTATTTCATCATATCATCATACATATTGTACTCTGAAGTGATGTTTTCTTTTTGTACTCTCCGGTAGGATGGGGTGTCGGAGGTTTTGCATTCATGTCTATTTGTTTCTTTACTTATTCTGCTTAGTAAACTGCATTTGGTTTGATATATTTTGCAAATTCCCTATTTATGATCCTTTACTGTTATACTCATGTTAGTCAGTCCCCTTCCTTATTCCCATTATTTGAGGTTACTGGTATACCTCTATTTTTGTATTCGTTGTATATTTTATTAGGTAAGTATGGATTCAGGTATGTTCTTCCTTTTGCTTGCCAAAATCTTACCTACCATAACTAGTTATCTAGGATATTTACATGTCTTTCCTGTGAGCTAGTATCTGTGTTTCTATTCTTGTTTGACTTATGTGACTTATATTCCTGATCTGTCTATTTACTACCTTTATTTTTTAAACGAGCCTTGTCGGTCAATGATGTCTATTGGTTACCCATTATTTTTACTCATACTACAGTTCTACATCTTTTGGTGGACCCCAGTACGAGTAGTCCATGTTGATTCCATATTCAGGTGGAGAATCTATTGCTCAGGTAGAAGATGACTTCTGTCATCCAGCTTATCTTTTACCTTTCCATATGCTTCTTTCTATTATTGACATTTCGAGATAGACATTTTATTTTCTATTTCATACTTGTACCTTTATTTAGTGGCTTTGGTAATGGATATTAGGTTTTAGGGTTGTTATTTCATCGATATAGACTTTCTCTTATCCCTTGTTCCTTAATTATGCTTTGTCTTCCATTTTTAGTTTATTATTCTTGCTTTGCGTGCTTGTTGGGTGGTTCTCGTACAGTAGTATGTAGGTGCCCTCATGATCTGAGAAATCGAGTTGGGAAATCTTGAGACCTCTTGTATGGTATGCTAATGCCCTTTCTCTTATATGTTAGTTTTGAACTATTGTTGGGTTATTACTTGATAAGTTCATTATGATTTTACTTTGTTATATTAAAATATTATTGTCTATTTTGAGTCGGTTGATGATGCCTAATAAGTACACGTTACCTCACACTGACTTATACTCTTTTTTCTCACTGTTTGTTGGTTATTGAGTGCAAAGGGTGTTCCACTGGCATAGATTCTACCTTTCATTCATCTTGCCTATAGAAGAACCAGATTTGAGGTGAGCCTTGGATACCAACTTTGTGAATTTGCTTAGATTTGACTTCGTGCCATTTGTTATGGCAAATTGATACTTGATTAGACTACTTTTAGACTTTTGGATGATTTGAGGCTTGTTCTTATTAACTTTTAATTATACTTGGCTTGTGGTGACATTCGTGTCTCAGGTGTTGTAATATCCACTTAGAGTATTTTATTTATCTTTTATCATTATCAGATTTTATAGTTTATTCATATTGATTCGTATAGCGCATAATAAGTAATTTAATCAGACTCAATGGGTTGGGGTTTACTGGTTCGCTCACTTATGTAACTTATCGTAGTTTCCAAACATGACCCATTTTGGTTTGTGGTAGACTTGATATCATTTCTTTGATCTCACTACCCAAGGACGGGTCTAGTAGAGTCTTGAGGAATGGTATAGGGACGCCTATACTTTTCTATGAGAGGCTATAGGATTTAGTAACTTTATCTTTCTTCTTTCTTTCCATCCTTAACTTTAATCCAATTTGTATATGATGATTCTAATTGGTACCTAACCTATTCGCATTTTTTGTAGATGGTTAGAACTACAGATACGGAAACAACAGCGACAGCGGAAATGCTGATCCAGCACTTGAGCCAACTGTTAGGGTTGTAGTTTTGGGCATAGGGGTGGTCAGGGTCTATGGTAGAGGACACAACAGGAAAGCCTCTAAGGGCAAAGGCTAAGCTGCTGGATTGGTTAGAGAAAAGGAGGAGGTTACCCCTTAGGTTGGTGATTTGTAAGAGGTAGATGTTGGGATATATTCTGGAGATGAGATACAACCTACTATGCCTACACCAGAGATGATCAATGTTATGCTCACTTATATTAGTGGATTGTCTGATCCATACCTAGCGGTCTTAGCGTATTAGGCACCAAAGACTCCTACTGCAAGGTTGCATGATGTAGCTACTGTAGCCCCTCGTATTGATTCTACCTCTACAGCTGGCACCTTTCCAAGACTACCTATAGGCCATCCATGACTAGTGACAATATGAGTTATTTGTGAAATTCCTAAAGCTGAAATCACCAACCTTGAAAGGGCTAGAATCAAAGGTTTCTTATGACTTCTTAGTGGATTGCCATGAGATTCTCACAAGTTATATACTATAGAGAGATTTGGGGTGGAATTTGTGACCTTTATGTTCAGAGCCAATGCTAAAGTGTGGTAGCGTTCATAGGTATAGTGTAGGCCCCTGAAATCCCTATATATGATTTGGTCGGCCTTTTTATAATTTTTTTCTTGGATATGTATTTCCCTATCACTTAATGGACAAATTGAGAGATAAGTTTCAAAATCTTGACC
>JBDJHY010193596.1:0-11781 GCA_039654485.1 Withania somnifera | reverse complement strand
GGTAGTGTGGGCCTACTCTCTTCAGGCCCAATTTAGTTTAATTGGGCCAGAGTGTCCTTTTGGCTGCACTTCTACAACAATGAAGATACAATTTTTAATAACATGGACGTATTCAATCTCTAATAATTTTTTTTTTTAATTTCGAAAAGCATGCAGAGATTGTGACGTGCTCAAAACTAATCCAGCATGTAAATGAGCTCCATGATAGAAGGGCAAGCATGCTTGCTCCTTTTAAATTAAAGCTAATGCAATTCCAATTTATTTATTTATTATTCATTACATTTAATATAGTCAATCATGTTGTCTTAAGTATATAGGCATGATTGCTCCTGTTTCTATATATGAATAAATATACTATAATTAATTAAAAAAAAAAACTCATTTTATTATTAAATTAGACTAACTTGGGTTTGCATAGTTTCTTAATACTAAACTCAAGCCATGTTAGTACTGGGAATATCCCTATCTGGAGACTCCAAGAATATGAAGAGTGTAACGGTTCAACTAGAGACACTATGGATAAACATGCTGCATAGATCTGTGGATGCAACGCTAAATGGAAGTAATCACTACTCTCCAGGAGGAGGGATGAGTTGTGGATCGTTGAGATGGACAGATATGGTTGAGGAAGAGGCGGAAAATGCAACAAACTTAGGAAAAATCCTAAGACCCAAATTAAAGGGTATGGACAACAAACAAACCTGAAGTAGTATAGTTGGTACGCACCAAATTGGGAATGAGGTTGTGTCACAATCGAAAATAGGGATACGATGGTGACCTTCAGTAGGCAAATTAATCTAAAAAATAAATAAACCAAAGAGACGAGAAATACGTAAAAAGGGTGTGGCTCCTCTCCAGTACTCAATCTATCCATTTAGTCCAGGTCTATCTTGAATAGCTTCCACGTGTCTCTATTTTTATTTAATGGACCAGATTTGTTTTGTTAACTGAATATGATTTGATATAGTTAGCACGTTCTCTCTCTACCCTTTCCCCCCTTTCTTGCTTTCTTCCCATTGAAGAGAATCTCTCCATGAAAGAAATCCAGTTGTTCAAACAACAAAAAGACTCTTCTTTGCTATATTCACACTACTATCATAAAAAAATTACATTTTCCCCTCTTAAAACTATCAAGAAAAGAGGAGATCGAGATCCAAATAATAAAATTTGGTTATGAATTTCACAGATCCAAATATCTTCATCCCAACAAAAATTGTTATTTGGTGTTCTAAAATAATTTTATGGGTGTTAAAAATTGAAAATTGGGAATAAAAAGCAAATGGTGCTTGAATTTTGCTGTAAAGTTTGAAGTTTCTCTTCACCATTATATCTTGGATTCTTCTTTTTCATTTGTATTCATAATTAATGGAAGCTTTAATTTCAACAGAAAATTATTCTCTCCTTCTCCATAGTTATTTTTTGAGAAATCTCTGTGCATGTTAAAGACCCCAAAGTTATGCACCATGATGGTTTTGTTATGTGTCTGAATTTAGAGGCAACAAGGTGAAGTAGGAGAGAGAAAAGTTATAATCGTGGTTAAGAGCGTTTATTTAAAAAAAATAAATCTTGACCATTGAATAGTAAAATGCACACGTGCAAATAAATTAAAATTACACTGGCACGGAATGGATAGATGAGTTACTGGAGTAGAACTGGATCTCAGAAAAAATAAGCGTCAACGAATAAGCTATTCCCGAATGAGAAGAATCAACGAAGAAGATTCGTACTAGGATTCTTAGTATGTGTACCAAAATAACGGGGTACTAGTAGGCATCATAAGTTGATCGAGCTCAGAAGATAGTAAATACTATAAATAACGAGTTAGAATACAGCTATCGAGAAAAGAGTTTAGCAGTGTAAGTGTCACGATCCAAATTTTTAGGTCATAAGGAAACATACATCCCACATGTCATGACCAGATTTCTTAGGTCATGAGGTAACCTATAATCCACCGTAGGCGAACTACCCAACAAGTATAAATAGGCCAAAGTACACTATAAGCGGAAGATAAAACATGAATACAAGGGACAAGAGATAAGTTGAAGTCTAACCGTGATAAAATAAATCCCAAAACCAGGTATTTAGTACATGAACCTCTACATAAGACTATCAAGGAAATATATAATTTGGAAATAACAAGTACATCTGTCTTATGACTATAAAAATGATAGAAAAAGTAATAAAAAGGTAAAACTCAAGCCTCGAATGTCAAAAGCCATCTTCTAGCTCTGATGTAGACAACCAGCACGAACCAGAGAATCAACAGTGAGTACTTGTACTCGAATCTGTACTAGAAAGATGTAGAAGTGTAGTATGATTACCAACTAGCCGAAGCAATATGATATCCAGTAGGCATCATCGTCCAACTAGTCCTATTTAAGAAATAAAGGCAGTAAATAGACAGATTCGGAAAACATATCACAAAAGTAAAACAAGTAGAGCAAATCAAAGAAACTAGCTAGCAGGATAAAAACAAGTAAAACTAGCTAACGATAAAGATGATTTAGGAAAACAAGGGGGAGAACATACCTGAATCCATGTTCAGCTAATAGGGTATAAAGAAAACAATAGAAGTAGCAGCATACCCGTAACCTCAAATAACGGGAATGGGAAGAAAATCTAACTACAGCATGTATAGAAATAAAGGGATAGAAGGGAATCCAACATATATAAATTTATCCAATAAAAGTGTATATAAACAATAATAAGTAACAGAAAATTCCAATTGCCTTCCATACGACCGAAGAGTACAACCAACAAACAACACCCAAGGGTAGAATATGAATAATCATATGATATGATGCTAATAATAAATATGTATAATTCTCCTCCGGTACCCTTAGGTCTGGAAAATAGGACCTATAAAAGGGCTTCCCCCATATACTCCTCCTACGATCGCATGTTAGCCCGAATCAACAAGGTCCATTGAAGGTGTCACACATACTATCTCAATACTCATAACTAATATTGTAACCTTAAGATATCAATAAATGAATGAGTACTCGAGCATAATAGGGTCTAAATCACATTAATCTCAATATCATTGCTTGGGCATCATTGAGTCTAAAATCAGTATAAATCATCAATTTCTAGTGCTATGGAATAGAGTCTAGTACTATATCAAAACACTGGTTACATTTTCATTATCTCTTTTATCATTGAAAACTGGTAAAATCATTATTTAATACTCATTTTAAGCTCATAGCACTAAAAATAGGCACATGAGGTCGTGCAAGATTTCAAAATCAGTGACGTTGGGCCCTTGGTTATAAAATAGTAGAAACTATTGTATAAAAATCAGATTTCATAATAATGATATGCTCTACCACAAATAATAGGTCAAACAAGTTCTGTCGGCCTTAACGATGGCTACTAGGGTTCCAAACTCAACGATGGCAACTAAATGGTTCTGCTCATTGCAGGACTTAACCCAACACCTTAGGGCACGAGCTGACGACATCCATGCAACACCTCTATCAATTCCTTCTTTTTGTCATCTTGTTCTCATGTTTTCTCCCCCATAATGCCACACGGAAGGAACATGGGGTTCCCTAGCCAGAATGAAAGACCCAATCCTACATGTATAGGCCCATCCTACAAAGTCCTAAATGTATGAACAAATCAGAACAATAAAAAAATTTAAAAAATAATAATCTACACGTTAATACGAGTAAAATAATATAGTCGAAATCAAAATTCGAGTTAAAATGGGCCTATGGGCCCGCAAACTCAAAACTCCAAGCAAAAGGTATCAAAATATTTCTTACATCATGGGAAAGTCATACCCAAAATTTGGAACTAAGGTGAGAAAGAAATAAGAAGCAATGAATTCGAGTGAAGAAACAACTTTGAGAAATTTTGGATGAACTTTTGGAGAAATTTGAGTGAAAAATTATCAATAATTGAAGAATAATCAAAGAAATATTATTTTCTATCTCACCTACTATCACGTGCAAAATCCCAGGAATTGAAAATTGTGGATTTTGAGTATTTAGATGTAAAGGTTGAAGAAACAAATGTTGAATTTCAGATTTCCAGGTATTTATAGCTGGCAAGAAAGTTCTCTACACGGTCTCATGGCTTAGGCTTGTCATCGCGAAGCTGGAACAGAAAGTACCTCACGATCACGTACAGGGCACATCGCAATTGCGAAGAGGGCGAAAGCTGTGACATACGATCGCGTGACTTGGGGTCTCAACCGTATAAAGTAAAATGAATTTCTCATCGTGATCGTGTAGAGCCCAGTCGCCATTTCAAAGAAGGAGTTGGCAGTACACCAACAACTGATGCACCAACACAACTCATCCATAACCAACTTTGATGTGATGCTCGAAATACATTCGATCTTGATGAACAAACAACAAGTATGCTACCTATATAGAAATGACATTTTAGACTCGAATGCATAGCCAAAACTTTGATTCGAGATTATTTTGACAAATATTAATTAAAGCCAACTCTATGCCAAAAATTTAAACGTTCCAATCGAGTACTCGAAATGATACCGATTGACGCAAAACCTGAACGAACAGCTCACCTTACCTAAACTTGACATTCTAGAGCTAATGATGTAGTCAAACTTATGAACTTCAAAGTTCCTAAAATGCACAAAATCATATAAAACCAAAACCAAGGTCTCTGAAAACAACCAATAGTTTGTTTAGACCAAAATCCATGTTATGGAGCTAATAGAACTGTCAGAATTTAATTCCAAGTTTGTTTTCATGGAATGTTGCCTGAAGTTAATGTTTTCAATAGTTAGGCTCTAAAATAGGAAAACAAACATCACGACCAAACAAATAACTCGGGTGTCGAGACACCGGTCCCGATAAGTCATAAATGACTTAGGGACGCTAAGAAAATCCTCAGATATAAGAAAATACAAAAATACAAAAAAAATCGTAAGGGTCATTACAACATCCACTATCAAAAAATACTGTAGTCCCTAAAAGTCAAAGAAAGGAAGTACCTGAAGGCGAAAACATGTGAGGATACTTAGATATAAATTCACTCTTGATCTCCAAAGTAGCCTCCTCCATGGGATGTTCCTTCCACTGAACCTTAACCATAGGAATCTCCCTATCTCTCAACTTTCTTAGCTTCCTAGAAAAATAAGAACCGACTCCTCAGCAATCTATAATCCCTCATAAACCTGAAAAGAATCATTGCAGAACACATATGACTCATTTTTGATATACTGTCTCACCATAAACACATAGATAACCAGATTAACAACTGAAAGCTTCAGAGGCAAAGCTAACCTATAATCAACACTACTAATACGATCAAGTATCTTAAAATGGAAAATAAATCGAGGGCTGATCTTGCACTTCTTCCCAAACATCATCATGCCCTTCATGGACGATACCGACAAGAAAAATCAATCACCAATACTAAACCCTAAAGCACGATGACGACGGTTAGAATAACTCTTTTGTATACTCTGGGATTCCCAAAGTCTATCCTAAACAAATCAAACTCTGTCTAAAGTATCTCAAAGTAGATTTGTACTCTAAAATATGGACTCAAACACATCAAGCCAACCAACAGGATAATGACTTCGCTTACCATATAAATCCTCAAAAAGAGTCATCTGAATGTTGGAGTGGTAGCTGTTGTAATATGAAAACTCTACCAATGCCAAATGTTGATCCCATGATCCACCAAAATTGAGTACACAGTCTTGCAATATGTCCCTCAGAACCTGAATGGTCCTCTCAGACTGACCTTCTATCTATGGTTGAAATATTGTGATGAGAGAACTGACCTTCTGTTTGTGGATGATGAGATAAACTTCGGTACCTATACCACACTGAATAGAGATAAAAAATTGAGATGTAAGTTGAGTATCATGATCAGAGATGATAAATACCGGAATACCATGAAGTCCAACCACCTGTTCAAGATAGATATGGGCTAACTTCTCTACGCTATATGAACCAAAATAAAGTGCGCAAACTTCATCAGCCTATCAAAAATAACCCAAAATAAATCACGGCTACTAGAGGTCCAAGACAAGCCTGAGATGAAATCCATAGTGATTCGTTCCCACTTCCACTTAGGAATGGAAAGCCGTTGCATCATACCACCTAACCTCTAGTGCTCAAACTTACCCTGTTGAAAGTTTAAGCACCAAGAGATAAACTCTGCAATATCTCTCTTTATGCCACCCCACCAATAAAGTTGTCTCAAATCCTTGTACATCTTTCCTGCACCTGGATGAATGGAATATCAGGAACTGTGGGCATCACGGAGGATCAAATAAACCAAATTACCAACCCGTGAAACACAAATCCAACCCTCGAACCTTAAGATACCATAAGGATCTAAATTTTCTTTGTGGGTCTCACCCTATAATAATCGATCACGAATGGAAACTAAATTTAGGTACTTGAACTGGTGCTACTAAATCTAATCAACCAATATAGAATGGGCCTCAATACTAGCAAGCACACAACCTGAATCTGTAAGATCAAGTTTAACTAATCGGTTAGCCAAAAACTGAACATGTAAGGGTAACAACCTCTTAATTAATAAAGCATCCAAGCATACTCATCGACTTTCGGCTCAAGGAATCCCTTACCACGTTTGCCTTGCACGGTTGATTAGAATAGTAATGTCATAGTCCTTCAACACCTTAATCCATCTCTAATGGAAAGCATTAAACTCCCTCTAATTCATAATATACTGAAGACAATGATGATCGGTGAAAATCTCACAATGAACCCCATAAAGATAGTAGCGTCTAATCTTGAGTGGAAAGACTACCGACGCCAACTCCATGTCATGAGTGTGGTAGTTGCACTTATGAACCTTTAACTATCTCAAAGCATAAGAAATAACATAACCCATCTGGATCAATACACAAACAAGACCCACACCAAAAGCATCATAATAAATCGAAAAATACTGACCCTTAAGCGATAAAGTCAAAATAGGAGTATATGTCAGTATATCTAAAGCCTTTGAAAATAATCCTCATATTCATCAGACCATTGGAAAGGAATATACTTTCTAGTAAATCTAGCCAATGGTGCTGCTATAGAAGAAAAACCCTCAATAAATCGACGGTAATACTTAAGAAGTCTAACAAAACTATGAACCTCGATAGGAGTACTTAGTCTTTTCCAACCATGAACAACTGCAACCTTAGTTAGTTCCACCATAATACCTTCTTTGGACACAATATGTCCTAAAAAATGCAACTGAATTGATCCAAAATTCACACTTTGAGGACTTGACATAAAACCATTGATCTCTCAATGTCTGAAGAATAATCTGCAAGTGCCCCTCTCATGATCATCTCTACTCCTCGCATACACCAGAATATCATTGATGAACACAATGACAAAAGAATCGAGATAGGGTCGACACACATGGTTCATCAAATTCATAAGCAGGGGAATTAGTCAACCCAAAAAACATCACTAGGAACTCATAATGACCATATCGCATCCTAAATGTTGTCTTAAGGATGTCCTCTTCCCTAATCCTCAATTGGTGGTAGCCAGACCTCAAATTAATCTTAGAAATGATCGCAAAACTATGAAGCTAGTCAAATAAATCATCAATCCGAGGCATATGATACTTTTTCTTCACTGTAACTCTATTAAGATGCCTATAATCAATACAGATACGTATGAAGAAATATTTATTCTTCAAAAATAGCATGGAAAACCCCAAGGTAAAGCACTAGAACAAATAAATCGCTTATCTAATATAAGTCCTAAAGCTGAACCTTAAGCTTTCTTAACTTAGCGGGTGCCATACGATAGGCAACATGGAAATGGGTCTGGTGCTCGACTCTAACTCAATACTAAAATCAATGTCTCTCTCAGGTGGTAGGCTAGGGAGGTCGGTTGGAAACACATAAACAAACTCACTAAAAATAAGTGCTGATTCAAGAGATGAAGTATTAACACTCATATCTCTCACACAAGTAACATAAGCCAAAAAACCACGAGAAACTAGACGGCTAGCCTGAAGACAAGATATGATCCCCGATGGTACATGACTAACAAAAGCCTTTCACATGATTGAGGATGCACGGAACACAACTAAGGTGACGGCCTTGGCATAACAGTCTATGACCACTATTTGAGGGGATAACCAGTCCATGCCTAGTATCATATCAAAATCAAGTATAATCAACAATATCAAATCAACTCGTGTCTCATAATCCCCAATAGACACAAAATAGAATCTCAAAACACAACTTATTACTAAAGAATCATTTACTAGGGTAGAAATAGGTAAAGGCACAAGAAACAAATCATTAGACAAACTCTAGCACATAGCATAATACTAAGAAACATAGAAGCATGCAGAGCCTAGATCAAATAAAGCCGAAGCAGGATGATAGCACAAAGAAATAACACTTATAACCATTTTATCAGAGGACTCTACCTTAGGTCTCATTGGAACAACATAAAAATGTTGGAAACCATAACCTAGACCACTATTATGACCTTATCCCTACCCTTCTGATGAGCACCTATGGACAAAGTACGACCACCTTCCTTGAGGTAGAACTTCCCTAACTGGATGAGATGGAATAGGAGCTAGAGCAATAAGAGGGTGGACCACAATATGAACAACACTCATTAGGGGACAATCTCTCGATAAGTGGTCCCTAAAACCAAACTCATAACATAACTCCACTGGTCTAACTTAATGAAATGAAATAGACAAACCAAAATGGCCACCACCTCCTGAAGAACCCAAAGCAACACCTCTTGATGGGTGAACTGGAGACTGACCCTTAAAACTTTGAAACCACTACCAAAAGTCTGCGAGGAATCCTGAGCAGGATTACTAGACTGTCCCTGATGTTGATGCTAAGAAGGGGTCCTACCCTAAGATCTAGAACCCTAAGAAGTTTTAAACAAGATACTGAACTGCCTTGATGACATGACCTCTTCTCCTTTCTATGCCTCATGACCAAGGTACTCAACTATATGGGCATGCTTAAGAATATCCTATAAGGATGACCTAGTAGAAACCAATACCTTATTGGTCCTACAAATATCAGTATACAAGCAAAACACAAAGTGACAGATCCTCTCCATCTCAGTTGATATATAACTAGTCCCACACACAAATAGTTTATGGAACTCGACCTCATACTCAGTAATAATCATGGAACCCTACTGGAGTCTGAACTCCTCGCTCCTATGATACTACTTTGTACGTGAGATATACCTCTAAAATAAAGCATAAAAAGTACTCCAAGATATGGGAGTAGGATTGGATAACCTGGTTACTGAATAAGACTTCCACCACTACTTGGAGAGGACACATATCTGATATATAGTAAAGTCTATACCATGTTTCTCCAATATATTGAGGTTATGTAACCCCTCCTGACACATATCAATAAAATCTCTCGCATCCTCACTTAGTGTACTAGTGAACCTGGGAGGGTCCAATCTTAGAAATATACCCAATGCATTATGATCAGAATCATATATAGACAGATATGAAGGCATGGCTGGGGAAATAAAAGAAACAGGCACTGCAGGTGATGATAAAGTATAGACATGTGCTGGAAGCATCTGAATAGGGAATATTAAAATAAACAAAGGTACACCCAAACCAAAAGAGGTCAGTGCTAGTGGCACTTCCAATCTAAAAGAAATTAATGGATTTCGGTGGCACTCCAAAATCGTAAGTACCCATGGCTAAAGATTAAAACCCATATATCGGCTGACTTGACATACCAAAAAGCTATAACAGAAAACCCCTTATATTTAGTGTAAAAGATAGAACTAAAGATGGCACAGGATAGAACAAAGATGGTCTTTTCACCTCTAGAGGCTACTGAATCAGTACAGGATCAGGCTTAAAATCTGTAACTCTGACGGGTGAAGCAACTCAATCAGATGTTCCTACTCTATCACATGCTCAACCTCAACCTCTACCTCATTCTTTAGATAGTGATGTAATAGGTTCATCATCTCCTGATGTTGCCGATGATCATGTATGTTGGAAGAGAGAACAAGAATAATTGAGATTTTAAGAGACCAATATGATATATGCTTGACCTAAAAAATAAAAAGAGAATAAACTCCTAAAGATGCCACTGTAGCCTCCCAAAGATAGGATATGAACGTGGCTGGCACTCGAAGAAAGGGGGCACACTTAGCAAGTATAAGAAATTGCCCCCGCTCCTCTTTCAACAAAGCAAGGACCACTACGGGAGGTCAAACCAAGGGTCTATGAAAGTGGACGCTCGTCCCCGGGTAATATTGGATCAAACAATAGGGGTTAGCATTGAACTTTTTTTTGTTTTATTTTGCAGTTCACTTGTGATTTAAGGGATTGTGACTTGAAATAGAAAAATTGAGTTAGTACCAACATTTCTTTCAATTTTTGATTACACATGGTGTGATATTCCATCTTTCATATTTGTATTATTTTAGTCATCATGTTTAGGGTACGGGATGGATGGAAGTTGGTTATAATTTTTAGCACCAAAGTAGGTCTAGTCATTTTATAACCTATCCCATAAGCCCATTTCTCGATAGTATTGGATGTTTTCTTTCTATCGAGGGTGGGTTTTCGTGTTAAGGACTAACATAGATGTAGAATTATGTAGGGATTCGCTTACCCTATCCTATTCCTTGTTGAATCATGTCCATAAATTCATTACTCGATTGCATCGTATGTACCTTTCGTACTAAAGGTGGTTTCGTGTATTGAGAACTGAGATAAGTGATGATGGGATCCATTTTCAACTTTATTGTATGACTAGTGGTAAATTACCACGAGTTGTACCTATACTCTATTAGGGAGGCCTACACTTGGGAGACGTGAGGGAGTTATTTTTCATATTCCATCCATTTAGGGTTTCAGTTGATGTGTAGTGAGGTCTATGAAAAATATTCCAGATAAGATCGGGTCACTTTAGTCCATTTGGCAGGTTTTCCATTACTTTTGAGGATGTGTTGGTTTTTTGTTGTTATTGGCTAATTGATAGATTACTAGTTTTTATTGTCTTTGGCTCATTGAGTTAGTTTGTTTGCTTATACTAGTTCGTTTTTTTGTATGCTGGGTGAGTGGTTCAGGTTGTTTTTGTGAGTTGGTTTGGTTCTATGTAATGTCTCTTGCTATTATCTCATACCCTAGGTACTTAGCGTTTTTATAATCTTTGAGGTTTTTCTACAGGCCAAGGTTGAGTTATAACAACTAGTGTTCAAATTATTCTCTTGCTAAGGCTTATTTTAGGTGACAATTATTGTTGATATAGTTGGGTTTCCTCAATCAAGATAGGTTACTATGAGAATTTTTGGGTATTCTATGAGATGGTGTATTATCTTTTGAGTCTGTACTACAAATGGTAATTTGGTTAAGTGATTTTTGGATTTGGACTTGGTTGATATAATATGTGACTTAGTATCTAGTTTCTATCTCTTATTGGACATTCATTCCTATTTCTTCTTTGATTGACAATGCGTTGTTGGTTTTAGATGTTTGTGGGTATACCCATGAGAGGTTTTTCATCTTTGATAGTGGTTTTAGTATATATGCAAAAGTCTATGATCATCACAATTTTTTAATATTGAGAAAGTGGTGATTTTTGAAGTTTTGGCAGTCAAGGTTCCATGGGAGTATTCCCTTGCCATGGGAACATTTTGAGTGGACAATTAGGTCTTATATGGTCTGTGTTATCTTATATGGTCTGTGTTTCCTTCGCCTTTCTTCAAACTTTTAGGGAAGAAAGTCTTGTTAGTAGTAGATGTTGTATTGGCCCTTCCTGTCATTTTTTTCATAGTTTCTTAC
>JBDJHY010193587.1:0-11781 GCA_039654485.1 Withania somnifera | reverse complement strand
ACTTTTACCAAGAGTCTCCCACTAGGATCATGAACCGTCAAGTAGTCTTGTCTCATCCTAACATCACACCCGGCTTCTGTAGCTTGTCCTAAACTTAGGATGTTGCTCTTGAGATCGGGAATATAATAGATGTTGGTGACAAGTTTTTGTTTACTCGTTTTGCCTTGAAAGAGAATTGATCCTTTATTTAAAAATATTTACATTTCTCATGTTTTAAAAAATAAATGTCATCTCAATTTAAAATAATATATTTTTCTCACATTAATGGATGTTTTATCCTTGATAATTTGAACTTTTCATCTATATATTTTTTAAAATATATACGATATTTATTTTATAACCTAAGTCTTCTTAAATTTTAGGTGATCAAGAGCAAATTTGTCTACTAACAAAAAAATCTGGCTTAAAAATATTGTAAATTCTCTAAGGAAAGTGTGAAATCTCAAAAAATAAAATGACCTTTGTTCTACAAAATTCTAATAAGGCTAAAAAAAACCAAGTAGTCTAAAGAAGTTTTTTATTATTGTTATTATTTATGCAATTTCATGAATCTAAGGTATATATTTTCTTTTTCTTATGGTGATACCTAATTCAATAGCCCTATTTTGCTATTACTTTACATAAATTCTTAATATTTTTTATTTATTTATCTAATAATAGTTACTTTAATATACAAAAAGATAGTATTTTAATTTAAAATACAATTAGTTACTTTCTTCTTTATTTTGGATCTAATATCTAATCAAAAAGAGTTAGTGCAATAAAATTAATAATATATTAAGTTGAGATTAAAAAATAAATAAAAATAATCAAATTACATTTTTTAAAATTATTTTTAAAATATTATAAAGAGTAAGATGATAAATAAAATAAATAGAATGAAATATTTATAATTAAAGTAAACTAGAAGTGTGCGCTGAAATTTTAAAATAATAGTCCTTCAAGTAAATAGAATATCAAGTTATACTTTATTTTATTTTAAACATATCAGTTTAAATATTTGACCTAATTTAAGTTTGATTTAATTTTGAAGTTGTTGAATCAAATTTTGATTTCAATTAGCAGGTTATTTTCCTTTAGGAAGTATTAATAAATTTTGTGAAAGTATTATAATTGAGGTATTTTAGTATTCGTAAACGTTATATTTATAGCAAAAGTTAATAAAATTTTAAATGTTAAAATAAATTATTACATTGAACATGTCTTGACATATAACTTAATAGAAATTTAATAAGTATATGAATTTAAGTGATTAGTACTATAAAAATAATAAAAATGATAAATGCATAGTTGTAACTTAGATAATTACCAAACCAAATAATACTGATGAGGAAAAAACATTAAATAAAATAAAATAAAATAAAAAATTATCTAAGCCAAGAAATGAGTTTGATATGTAATTATATATAAATATAATATACTTAAAAAACTTTCATAAAGAATTTAAAATACAATTCTTAACCAAAATAATTAAAATACACTTGTGATTTGAGTTTATATGTTATTTTTAATATTGAATTTTTTTTTAACTATATATATCATTCTATATTATGTCGTGCAAATAATTTTCTATTATCAATAAGATATATTATATGTATTTGCACTTCTCTGCTTTAATTTCTATTTGTAAGCAATAATTAAAAGTATTGTCCTTCAACATAGTATATTGGCTCATGATTGTTATACAATTTACTTCAATTTAATAATTAGATCATCTTCTAATCATAATAATTTATACCATTATGTTATAGTAAAAAAGTAAATTAAATGTTAGATTTCAAGTGTGAAACCAACCAAGATTGAACACTAACCGTCAGTTTCAATTACTCGCTCCAATTATGAATTCTTCCTTTTATAATTGACGTCGAAATTGTTAAGATACATTTGATTTATTATGAAATGCTCTTTGTCTTATGTTTTGACATAATATAATACACTTAAAAAATTGATAAGCAATAATAAAATTATTAAATCCGTGCTAACACGAGCTATATCTATCTAGTTATTATTATATAGAAGAACTATTAGAAGGACGGCCAAAGACGTTATGATAATTTCAATCAAGTCTAAAAGAAAAATTTTATGTAAAAACATGTAAACACGTGGATACTATACTAATTCGTTTTATGTCTTATGCTTCTTTTAATCATTTTAAAATTTATTATTTTAAATAATAAGAATTAATTTACAATCTTAATTAATACTATAAATGTACAAAATTTCAAAATTTATTAATTTTAAATAATAAGAATTAATTTACAATCTTAATTAATACTATAAATGTACAAAATTTCCTTATATGTGCAGGCCATATCCTAATTTCATTTATTTCTTGTGCTTTTCTAATCATTTTAAATCCTTATTATTATTTTCTTAATGATAATAATAATTAATTTGATAATCTTTAATACTATAAAAGTAAAAAAATCGCCATATATGTGCAACATATTTTTCGTTTAGAATTAAAGCCATTTTCTCACATTTCAATGATTAAATAAAAAGCTAATTACTGAATAAACATAGAAAAACATATAATTTTTATTATACAAATGTCTAATTAATAAAATATTTTATATTACACTAAGTAAAGGGATAACTATTGTTCAATATTTAAAACTATACCATAGATATGTGCTACAAAACGAATCTAGATTTTCATGTCCTTGGTATTGATTCAACCTACAATGATCAAACATTTTATATTTTTGTATGTTTCATACAAATATTTTGTAATATTTTAAATTTAAAAGTTGGATATATTTGAAAATTAAAATAGAAAACGATATATAACATTTTATAATTGCAATATTTAAAAATTAGGTGAAGTTGTAGCTACCAAAAAAATCTTTTTGACCGTTTAAGTAGTAATACAGCTATATTTTGTATAACAGTCATTTTATATAATAATATTTCACTACAAAAATAAAAAATTAAAACTAGTTTTTTATATTATATTTGACCTATTTATATGACTAACAATTCATATATTTTAAGAATATGCTATTTATAAAATTATCCTTTTATAATAATTATAAAATTATCCATTGGGATTTTAAATCATCTATAACAAAGATATGCGAGTACATACTTATATGAACAAAAAAAAAATATATTAAACGATTACACATAATTTTATGCTATTAGATAAAAATATTAACTGCCACTCTATATTACTATAATACTATTTTTGTTAATGTCTTTTGTTTTTTTTTTTAATTGAGGTAGTATTTTATTTTTTCCGATATGAAATATCTTTAAAAATTCTGCTTGCTTGTTGTATTAAATTATTCTCTTAATTTTTTGCCTCATATTCTTCTCTTATGAAAATTCTTTTTTGAGTGACTTTCGCCCAACCAAGGAATGAAATGG
Source organism: Withania somnifera (assembly GCA_039654485.1). NCBI lineage: Eukaryota > Viridiplantae > Streptophyta > Magnoliopsida > Solanales > Solanaceae > Withania > Withania somnifera. The sequence goes on along the minus strand of JBDJHY010193587.1, from coordinate 8,412 downwards.
CGAATTTTATTGTATATACAAATGTGAATATCATTTTTATTTTCTATCATGCTTAATTATAAGTACAATATTTAATGAAGAGGAGAACGATCAATGATAAAATTGTAATTGTTACTTTATTTAAAAATAAAATTATATTATTATAATTAGTGATCAAAAATAAAATTCTAAAAAAATATTTAAAAAATTTCAAGAGCAACAAGAAGTCTTGCAAACCTTCCCCTTCCTCCCCCGCTCAAACCCTCCACACACACACTCCAATTTTTACAATTTATTGTATGTAATATCTTAATTATCCTTGATAATCTAATTTTTTTTTACTTTATGTATATAACACAACATCAACATACTTAATATAATCCCTCAAACTTGTATACATCTAATATATTCTTAAATTAAGTATTTATATATTTTTATTTAGTTTCATTAATATAGGTATAATATTTTTTTTTTAAAAAAAAAAGTATCATCTTAAAGATAAATTAATATTTGTGTTGACTATATTAAAACTAAATAAATTTTTTTTTTCAATTATTAAAAAATAATTTAATTTTTTAAAAATAAACTAATAAAAATATATACCTAATGATTTGGAAGACGGATATAACAAAAACACATTAATAAAATAAAAAAAGAATAAATTGTTGGGCTTGTGCTAGCACGGGCTAGTGGCATTTAGTAATATATAGAAGAGTAAATAGGATGAAGATCAAGGATAGTTTTGTCATTTTAAATCTAGCTTATGACATTGTACATATGCACCGAGAGAATTGAACTTTCTAAAATACCTAATAATAGTTAAATAATTATAAATTTATCCCTACTAAATCAATAATTATAGATTATATTTATTTATATATTATATATTTTATAATATAAGAGCCATAATTGGAACGATCAAGGGCATGTTTATCAATTAATAAAAAATTTAGCTTAAAGCAATTATATATTATGCAAAGAAAGTGTGAAATTTTAAAAAGTTTAATCTATGTTCTAGAAATTTTAATAAAGATAAAAATTCAAGTGTACATCTGAATATGTAGAATATACTGTTCGTGCTTGTTAGTTTTAATTTTTACTTATAAGTAATAAATTAAAAATATTGCCCTTCAACATAGTAACATATAATGATTCATGATTGTTATATAATAACTTCAATCTAACAATTAAATTATCTTTCAATCTTAAAATTTTTATACCATTATGTGATGTAAGAAGTAAATTAAATGCTAGATAAAATTATTTTATAATTTTTTAAAAATAATTATTTTCATGATTGATGTCGCTAATATTTGAAAATTTCGGATAAAATTACTTTATTAAAATATTTTATTTATGCTAAAAATTTAACCGAGCCAAACAAAATATAAATCAAAATGCTACGACAATATTTTTATGAACAACTTTTTAAGATTTTTTAATTAAGCAAAAAATATTGAAAATATATATTTTCCTCATATGGATTAATTAATCCATAGTATATGATCAATTATATTAGGCCCGTATCACTGGCCTTATATCTAGTTTACTTGCAAAATTCCTAATTCAAAATAAGTCGTCATTATTAGACCATATAGGATTTTAAATTGTTGTTGTGAAAAATTGTTAAAATAAGGGCTTTTTTTTTTTTTTTTTGGTTAAATTTGCTAACAGAAGGAAATATTTGATCCTACAGTGTAACTAAGGACAAATTTAATCAATAAAATAAAGTAAAAAAAATATTTTTAACCCTTTTACCTTAATTATAACTTTTCCTATGCATGTCCTAAAACTGATACGATTTATATATCTATAATTAATTTAAATAAACAAGATTTAAAAATGTTATTAAGAGGAGCCGATGAGTAAACTGTTGTCGAAAAATAAATACTAGTATTACTTAATTCTAGACATATATTATATCATGATTTTTGAAATGAGGTGCAGTACCAAAAAAAGAATCCGGCTCCTCTCTGTTACCTATTCTCTCCATTTTATCAAGTAAACATCGAGATGATAGACATGTGCTCTATTTAATTTCTAAAGGTCTAAGATAATATTAATTTAACAAGTATCAGAGTTTTATAAAAGTACTTTCTTAATTTTGGTAAGAACAATATATTCCCCACAAATTTATTTTTTTTTTACCAATTAATATCATTAATTTAATTTATCTTATATTTTTATGTTGAAATATTAAAATTATAGAGCATGAATCTAACATTGTTTTTATTTAGTTTGATATATAGTCTTTAAAAACATTTTGATTTTAGAACAAAATCTTCTTTATATTATTAAAAAAAGCTAAAATAATATCTTTTTAAAAATATGATTTTGTTTTCTCCTTCAAATACATAGCTACCGTACATGTCAACCTTTTGATTTTATTATGATTATTATAATTTTAACTGGTATCAAATTATTAAAAAATATATATTTTCTTACAAAATCAAGAAAGTATTTATTTTTTTTTTTTGAAATTTATTAACTTAATTATGATTATGATACTTGAAAAATCTAATATAATCTTGAGCTTTAAAAATTAAGTAGGAGTAGGACAGATGAGGAGACGGATTAAAAAAAATTAAAATTGTGTATTTAATTGATGTGCTTTTATGAATAGCATGAATGAGTAAATGACAGCCATATAAAGATGAAAGACAATGAGTAGCATCTTCCAAATTATGAAAGAAGACAAGCACATTTTTACTTTAAACATTCAATTATGTAACTAATATCCAACATGGACTGTCTCCTTGACAAACCTCTCCTAACTTAATTATCTTTACACACCTTGCATTATCTTAATAAGGTTTCTAGCTAATTAACTCAATAAATATTTTTTAAAGAATGAAAAAATAACTTCACATGGGTGATCGATCAGCGTTGGGCAATTCTCATTCCTTTTAACTTAATTTTGAGGTGTGAGTTACATCTAAAACATAAGTTTATAAGAGTAAACTGCATAAAACACATTAATCAATATTTTTTATATTATTAATTTTTAAAATTATATTTTATGCCATTTTTTAGCATAATAAGTACGAGGGTTGTGAGGATCGTAATACATAACTTGGGGTACAATATATAACTTAAAAAATTCTCCAAATACACATTAAAAATCGCAATGCATAACTCTAACAACTTGTCAGAATGTTAAATCATTCTTATACAATATGCTATTAGTTATGTATTGCAATTGAGGAAATTAATATATTTTATAATTTTTTAAAAATAATAAAATAAAATATAAAACTACTCTTTCCCTTTTTTCCATTTATATATTAGTCCCTCGTGGATTTTTTTTTTTTTTCCGTTTCTTAATGGTAAGATTATATTCATCATCATAAGTATAGTGAAGATGGATTGTCAGCCAACCCCTCACTGAATAATAATATAATTTTTGACGGACAGAAATCTCCGTACGACTAATTGACAGCCATAGGTAGGAAATAGAGAGTCTTCATGTGCATATTTTACTATTTTTCTGCTAAACCCTGAAAAGACAAGCGTTTGACCTGTAATGGGTCTCTATTGTCCAGATCTTGGTGGAGCCTACACAGACGTCTGCCAATTATACTTGGAAAAAGAAGCACACCCCACTACATTATGACTCTAATTTTCAGTGATTTATTATTTAATATTGAGTTTCCTCAAGGTGTATGGATCTTAACAACAGTTTAGAACAACCGGTAAAGGAATGTGGCAAAAACTTACCGGTACACAACATCAGGTTAGTTAATATATATTTTATTTTATTAAATTATTTAATTACAATAAACTATATTAATTTAATGGTAAATTTTTAGCAGATGCTGTCAAAAGTTCTCTGCTCTTTCTTTTTTCCTGGATACAATAATAGTAGAAAAGTTGTGGGTTGTATAAGTATAATGCGTTTTCAAAATAGGGATACGGAAAGCATATATTATATTATAAATAAAAGATTGCAACGTTTCTCGTAAGAGCTCACAAGCCAATAAAGCTGATGACACTTGCCACTTCGCATTGATTCATCAACCCTTTGTCCACTTGATCACTCGGGAGCTGGTGTTTCACTTTGAATCCTAGATCTTCTTGTACTTCCTTTGGCAAATCAACTTTCTTCTTACTTTTCAAGATTCTTGATTTTAAGGCACTGGGGTGCTAGGAATTTCCATTTTCTTTTATGATCTGGGCTTCTTTCACATTCTTGTCCTAACCCTCCAATTCCGGCAAGATCCACAATCATCAGTTTCCAGGTTCAAAGTCTTGTTTTTTTTCTTCTTCTATAATGATATATATTATGGACTTAATGGGTCCTAATGGAGGATATTGTAAGGTACTAGTATCAAGCATATAACTAGCTTGGGCTCTGGGTTAGTGATCATTTTTTTAGTTAGTTATATTTTTTTTATGTAAGTCATAATCTTATGGGCTTGCTGATTCCTTGATTTTATACAGAAGTGTATTAGCTGATATGGATACTTGCTGTTTGTCTATGAAATCCACTGCCCATTTGGGGAGAGTGAGCAATGGTGGCTTTAACAATGGAGAGAAGGAGTTTTGGGGGGAGCAGATCAGAGGGAGTTTAAACAACAATCACAGGGCTAATCAGCTGTCAAAAAGTTTGAAACTTGAGAAGAAGGGGACCAAGATCAAACCTGGGGTTGCTTTCTCTATGATCACTAGAGAAATTGACAAAGATACTTTGGTAAAAATCAATTCTTTCCTCTTCTTCAGGACATGCCTGCTTCAACTAATGCAATAGTAGTGTTGTAAATATGGTAGAAGCAAGTTGATATGTGTCATAAGAACTATATTGTGCATGGACACAGATCCAACATTTAAACTTGATAGGTCCGGCATTTAAGATTTTTAGTATTGAACTCACTACAAGATTCTGTGTATTGAGTTTAATTTTGTTGTAGTTCTAATGCAGTCTTTTGCTATATATTTGTTTCATGCTGAAGATAGTGTGTTCAGTTGAGCTACAATACTTATCTCCATCAGCCTCTGATTGTGATTATTTGCTGGACCTATGTAGAAGGTAGAGGCGCCACGTTTTGAGAGAAAACGGGCAAATCCCAAGGATGTGGCTTCAATCATATTAGGAGGAGGGGCAGGGACCAAGTTATTCCCACTTACAAGTAGAGCTGCAACCCCTGCTGTAAGAGATTTATCTTTGCTCATCAGCTTACCTTTGTTTTCTCAATTGTGTTGAATTCAGGACTTCTCCAAGTATTTATTTTGAATTTCAGGCACTCATGACTAACCCCTGCTCCAGTATTCCCTTTATTGTTCTGAAGCTTATTAATGCTAAGGGGAAATTGGATCATCTGTGTATTTCATGTCCTTAAACAGATTGATTAGCAATACATAGAGAATAGGTGTACAAGATTGCTAGTTGATGTTCACTCCAGTGTCAATATCAAAAGATTATAATATTTTGTGCAACATGACACCAGGTTCCTGTTGGAGGATGCTACAGGCTGATAGATATCCCAATGAGCAATTGTATCAACAGTGGTATACAAAAGATTTTTGTGCTGACTCAGTACAATTCTGCTCCCCTAAATCGTCACATTGCTCGAACATATTCTGGCAATGGTGTGAGCTTTGGAGATGAATTTGTTGAGGTTTGAGACTGTACTTATGAATTCTTGAAGGAACCTGGATTAGAGTCGCATGTTTAGGGTTGCTAGATATCACAGTTGAGCTAATTAATGAGTAAAGTTGATGGTCCTCCAAATGATTTGTTCACACAAAATCTGTAACAGTGTATTGGATGATTTCTTCATTATTCTTCTGCTTTCTAGTTTCGTTTTAGTGATTGAAAGGAATTCTGAAAACAGGTACTAGCTGCAACTCAGACGCCTGGGGAAGCAGGAAAAAAATGGTTTCAAGGAACTGCAGATGCTGTTAGACAATTTATATGGGTTTTTGAGGTTAGTCTCTGCAACTCTTTAGGGCACTAATCTACCACTGCTCTTCTGTTGACCTGATATAATTTGGGGAAAATGTTCATTATTTTTTATCGAATAGCTATTTTGTACAGTCATACAGTACTTTTGTCATTACAAGGCAACCAATTCTTGCAGGATGCTAAGAACAAGAATGTTGAAAATATCCTTATATTATCTGGGGATCATCTTTATAGGATGGATTATATGGACTTGGTGCAGGTATGTCCACTTTAACTTCCTATACGCTCCTCATTCTTTGTTTGTGTTTTTTAAAGAAAATTTCTGAAGGTATCCGATCTTCGACAGAGCCATATTGACCGGAATTCTGATATTACTCTTTCATGTGCACCTGCTGGGGACAGGTTTGTTTAAATTCCGATAAATAGATACTTCATCATTTCCAAGAAACAACTAGCAATGGTTCTTTCGTGTTAAACTGAGATGAAGCTTTATTTTTCAGCCGCTCATCAGATTTCGGGCTGGTCAAAATAGACAGCAGAGGCAGAGTTGTCCAGTTTGCTGAAAAACCAAAAGGTTTTGATCTTGAAGCAATGGTAGGTTTAGTTGAACTCTTTCTTTTGTTATATGTGCTGATTTCTTTCTACTTGTCTGAGTTAAGCAGATTTGCCATGTTTATTTCTGTAGAAAATTCTGCTGCACGCTGGTTTGAAGCTCACGTTTTAATAGATGAAGTAAAATTTGAGCACAAATAGTTCCTCACTTCTTTCTTCTGGCTAGCATTTTAATTTTCCAGAAGATTAGTAAGACAAGTTGCCGCACCTCGATATCATACAAGATATTTTGGTTGCAAAAGTTTCTCTTTACAATTTAAAAGAATTGAATCTTTAGCAATACAATTTGGACAAAGCAACATGCATTTTAAGTATAGCAGGAACCCGTCCTTTGTATGTTAAGGGACTGGGTAAATCAATTAGTAATGCCAAGTCATCTACTTCAACATTCAGAATAGTGTTCCTTCATAATTCAACTCGTATATTTTTCGTGCTGCAGCAAGTAGATACTACTCTCATTGGGCTATCTCCACAAGATGCGAAGAAATCTCCCTATATTGCTTCAATGGGTGTTTATGTATTCAAGACAGATGTACTGTTAAAGCTCTTGAAATGGAGATATCCTACAGCTAATGATTTTGGCTCTGAAATTATACCAGCAGCTATAGATGAGCACAATGTCCACGTAAAGGATCTTGGAACTTTCTATTGAAAATATTTTAGTTAATTGAATACATTAGTTACTCAACTGAAAGATTAGCTGTAATTTTAACTAATTTTGTGCTGTCTTTTCAGGCATACATATTCAGAGACTACTGGGAGGACATTGGGACTATTAAATCTTTTTATGATGCTAACTTGGAGCTTACAGCCAAGGCATGTTGCGAATCCCCCTTTATGCTTCTCATCTTTCAGAAATTCATCTGAGGTATTTCAAATCAGTGCATAATCCAAATTGATTTTCCACTGCAGTCTACGAAGTTTCAATTTTACGATCCAAAAACACCTTTTTACACATCGCCTAGGTTCCTTCCACCAACCAAGATAGACAACTGCAAGGTAAGTGGGTAAATTGTGCAAGCGTTTTGCATTAACTGTTCTTTTGTGGATCCTAATAGGTTTTGTTTTCTGTTTTCCAGATTAAGGATGCCATTATCTCTCATGGATGTTTCTTGCGCGAATGTTCTGTGGAACACTCCATAGTAGGTGAAAGATCGCGCTTAGATTGTGGCGTCGAACTCAAGGTTTGCGTGTACCCTACCTTTATCTTCCTTTAATGATTTATCCTCAATAAGTGCATGTATTGTCTTTAGTTTGTGAACAGTGCACCAGTTTATTGTTTCTAGTACATTTTCTTGTAAAATTTGGACCTCAAACACATGGTTTACTACCAAATCAGGATACTTTAATGATGGGAGCAGACTGTTACCAAACAGAATCTGAGATTGCCTCCCTGCTAGCAGAGGGGAAAGTACCAATTGGAATTGGGGAGAACACAAAAATAAGGTAAATGGACATCGAATTTAACAGTGAATATTTCAGGAGACTGACATGAAACTCGAAAATATTTTTTCTGATGAAATCATTGACACTGGAGAATTCTAAAATTTGATCATGGTTTCCATTATACAGGAATTGTATCATTGACAAGAATGCAAAGATAGGAAAGGATGTTATGATCATGAATAAAGATGTAAGCTTCTCTTGCCTCCTCCCTTGACCTTCTTTAGTGTATCATATTTTTCAACTAGTAGAATATTATTGTATTTATAGAACAAGATAATAGAGCAGGCAACACACATTGCTGGTGTGCTTCTTGCTCGCAAGAAGGAAAGCAGAATAGCAGGGCTCAATACAGATTTGACTGTTTGTAGTAAGGGAACATAATCCTCAAGAAGACCCTGAGAACAATGAAAGGAAAAGATATCTCTATAACAAAAACTGTAGGGGCTCTATTGGTCAGATCCCACTTGAAAAGC
>JBDJHY010193577.1:0-11781 GCA_039654485.1 Withania somnifera | reverse complement strand
CACGATCGAGAAGTAGAACTTGTGGAAGTTAAAATGGACGAAAAGTTAAAGAAACACAAACGTGGGTCTATATATATATACAAGTGGGTTGGGACGGTTTATGTTTTAAAATGAAAAAATTCATTTTAATAACCGATATACCTAGGATGGAACATTGGACGACTCACCCCAAGAACAGATGGCTCGCCTAAATATTCCATCTGGGAACCTGAGTATTCCATTGTAATTTTAATTGGACAAAAAGTTTAGGAGTTTCTTCAAGTTTTGATGATTCGCCCAAACTTTCGTCTGGAATGTTGGGCATTCATGACTAAGCTTCCTATGGGACAATAGGGTCTAGGTAATTCTCTTAGTCATGGGCGATTCGGCAATTCTTCCGCCTTACTAATTTTCAACTGCTTAAACTCTGTGTTCCTCTGTACAATTGCACACACATTAACCTAACCTCATAAAAATAACTTCGTATAAATAATGAAATATAAAAAATCACAATAATTTTTGTTGCCTCCCAATAATTCTTGATTAAACATCGCAGTACGATGCAGTTACCTTGATTACTCAGATTTCACCAAGGTAAACAGTTTCAAGAATTTGGACCTCTTTAACAGATCTGAGATACCACTTTATTTCCTGTCCATTTGCTTTAACTCTTACCTTCTTTGCATTCTCCATCTTTGTCGTTCCTGAAGGGAATACTTTAGTTAAAACAAAAGGACCAGGCCATTTTGATTTTAATTTTCCCTGGAACAATCTTAATCTGGAGTTAAACAACAAAACTATATCCCCTGAACTGAATTCTCTATGCTCTATCCTTTGTTCATGGTACCTCTTCATCTTGTCTTTGTATATGGAGGCTCTCATAAGCATTGGTCTGAAACTCATCCAGCTCATTTATTTGCTCCAGATGCAAGTTGACAACTTCATTCCAACACAAATTAACTCATTTTAGATCCCACAACTCCTTATGCTCCAATCCAACCTGTAAATGGAAAGATTTTCCATACATCAACTGAAAATGTGACTTGCTAATTGGCGTCTTAAATGCCATCCTATTTGCCTATTGAGCATCATCCAACTTGCTTGACCAATCTGTCTGTGTAGCATTCAAGGTTTTAGCAAGGATGGATTTGATCTCTTTATTTGAGAGCTCAACCTAACCACTTATTTGAGGATGATAAGGTGTTACCACCTTATGCTGTTTCACCCTGTATTTGGCAATACAACCCAAAAAACTTTATTGCAGAAATGGGAACCCCCATCACAAATGATGGCTTTAGGAGTCCCAAAACTCGTGAATATATTATTCTTGAGGAAATCTACCACTCTCTTACCTTCGTTATAAGGTAAAGCTTCAGGTTTGACCCACTTTGAAAATAGTCGATAGTTACAAGAATATATTTCTACTTGTAAGAACTCGTAGAGGGGCCAATGAAATCAATTCCCCAGACATCAAAAAGCTTCACTTCCATGATTGGAGTTATAGGAAGTTCATGTATACGTGAGATGTCTCCCTAACTTTGACATTTTTCGCAGGCTTTAACAAATTCATACGTATCATAATGAAGAGTAGGCCAACAGTAGACATATTATAATACCTTTGGCACAATACGAGCACCACCATGACGCCCTCCAACTCGGGATGAATTACATGCCTTAAAGATGTTCATCATGTTAATCTCTAGAACACATCTTCATATCATATTGTCAGCACATAGCCTAAATAATAGAAGCTCATCCCAAAAATACTTACTAGCGTCATATAGGAATTTTCTTCATGTATATGGGTGTAATGCTTCAGGTATGATATTGCTAAACACATAATTGACAATGTTAGCATTCTATAGAGCCATATTTGCCTTAACAGTCATTACCATTTCATTAGGGGCCTCAATCTCCGCATCAACTGTCTCTCTTTTGTCTGCCTCCAACCTTGAGAGATGATCAGCTACCTAGTTTTCACGTCCTTTTCAATATTTCACCTCAAAATCAAATTCTTCAAGAATAAATATCCAATATATCATCCTAGGTTTTGCATATTTTTTGTCCATGAGATATCTCAAGGTTGTATGGTCAGTATGCACCATAACTTTGTTGCCATGAAGGTAAGATTGGAACTTCACAAAGGCATATACTGCAACAAGTAGATTTTGCTCAATAACAATGTAATTATTTTATTCCCCATTCAATGCTTTACTGGCATAATAGATTGGGTGAAAACTCTTCTCCTTTTTCTACCTAGCACAGCACCAAGTGCCATACCACTAGAATAGTACATCAACTCGAATGGATCTGCCCAATTCAGGCAACCATAACTGGGGCAGTGATAAATTTCAAAAACAATTCACCTCTTCTCAAGAAGTTTGAATTGAGGGTTGAGAATCTTCGAAAAATCCTGAATAAAAATTCTATAAAAACCTACATGGCCCAAGAAGCTTCTCACACCCTTTAAAAAGATTTGGGTGGGTAGTTTTTAAATCACCTCCACCTTAGATCTATCTACTTCAATACCCTTCTCAGATATTTTTTCCCAGAACGATACTCTTTCATACCATAAAATGGCAATTCCCCCAATTAAGAACCAGGTTAACATCAATGCATCTTTGCAAGGCATTACTCAAATTCTTTATACAATCATTGAATGTGTCACCTACTACTAAAAAGTCATCCATGAAGACTTCAAGAAAGTCATCTACCATGTCATAAAATCTAGACATCATGCACCTTTGAAAAGTGGTCGGAGCACTGCATAATCCAAAAGGCATACGTTAAAGAAAACATACCCATAAGTGCACATAAATGTTGTCTTCTCCTGATCTCTAGGGCTATGGAAATTTGGTTATATCCTCAAATAACTATCTAAGAAGAAATACCAGCCCATCAGCAAAGTGGTCAAGCATCTGATCCATGAACAACATTAGAAAGTGATCTATTAAAGTAGAAGCATTCAGCTTCCAGTAGTCCATTTAGATTCTCCACCCTGTTATCGGCCTCATTGGCATCAACTCATTTTTTTCATTCAGCACCACAGTTATGCCTCCCTTTTTTGGTACACACGATACCGGTCTCACCCATTTTCTATTCGCAATTGGATTGACAATGCCAACCAACATCCAACCACTTAATAGTTTCTTTCTTGACAACTTCTTGTAGTGGTTGGTTTAGTCTACTTTAATACTCCCTGCTAGGAACCCTATCATCCTCAAGCTCTATGTAATGCAAAAAAATTCCTTGTGGGATACAGATAATATCAATGATAGACCATCCTATGGCTTTTCTAAACTTTCTCAAAATCTGAACCAACACTACAACTTGTTGGTCTATAATTTGCGCAGAAATGATGACCGGCAAAGTGTTATTGATTCCAAGGAATGCATATTGTAGGTAGCTTGGGACCACTTTAAGCTCCAATAATTGGGGCCCTTAAACTGATGGTTTTGCTGGTGGAGTTGGCCTTTTTATAGGTCTATGTCAAGTTTTCTCGGCTCATATGAATAAGACCCAATTTTGGTTATGCATTCTCAGTTTCTTCATACTCATCTATGCCTCACTATCAAAATTCATCATTACCATAGATAATGTCTCAAAAAATATCTTTTCATCAATTTTCTTTCTCACATCATGTTATTAAACCTCAATATCGGATAATACACTCATATCCCTTGGTTGCTTCATAGATTTACAGATGTTGAAACTAAATTCCTCATCAGCCAAAACTTTATCTCGCATCTTTCGACATAAACTAGAGCTCTTCTAGTTTCCAAAAATGGCCTACCCAAAATGATAGGCACTTCAAAGTCGATATCACATTCTAGTATAAAATAATCAGCAGGAAATATGAGATTTTCCACTATGAAAAGTACATCGAACAAGATCCCAATTGTCCTATTGACTGATCTATCAGCTATTAAAAGCCATATTATTTTTGGTGTTGGGGCTCCTAAGCCCAATAGTTTGTAAAATGCTAATAGCATCAAGTTGATACTTGTACCTAGATCGCAACGGGCTCAAGAAAAATTGAACGCTCTAATAGTGCATGGAATTGTGAATGCCCTTGGATCTTCTTTCTTATGATATAGCACCACAATGATAAATATTATCCTCAGGCTAAAAACTCACTGTTCTTTTCTTTGTTACTAGCTCATTCATAAACTTTGCATATCCTAGCATCTATTCGAGTGCCTCAAGCAGTAAAACATTCACAGACAGTTGATTCAACATAGATATAGGTTTCTAACTGACCATCCTTAGCTTTCTTCTTCATTATTTGAGGGAACGGGGATGGTTGTCTCGATATCATGGTCACTTGATCTTGTTCCTCCATACTAAATTCGCTAACATGTTTGCTCCTATTTGGCAGTTAATTCTCATTCACAACAACCATATCTGCTTTGGTGGTTGAATTCTCCATTTCTTTTTTCTTCTCTACAGCTGGTCTTGATTTTGACAATACCTTACCGCTTCTTGTGGTAATTTCCATGCAGTGACCATCTTAATTCATAGCATCCATTGTGTCACTAGGTAATGTCCCTTCCTTTAATTGATTTTAAAAAGTGTACATCTATCCCATCTGAAACTCCAATTACTTTATCGAAGTAGAATGAGAGTCAACTATCTGACCAATATTAGATATCTTCATATTCATCGTCCTTAAGATTTCATCAGATAATTCTGCCTTCTGAAACACTTTAGCTAACATCTCCTTCATTCTCGAAGTACCAGTCTCTCTCTCATGATTCCTTGGAGGAAAATATACAGCACTTCGATCTTTCTTATATGTATCCTTATTCCTCCAACTATTCTGGTCCCTATCACAATAATATCTCTTTTCATTGAAGTATTCCCTATTAATGTTTTGACCGTGGGTTCCTTGATAAAAGCCCCTAATTCTTCAAATACTTTGCTTCCTTCTCAGGATATGACTCATTGTCTTCATACCTTCCTTTACCATAAGTAGTAATAGATTTCACTATCTTATAACCTCCACTTAACAGGTACTTAGACATAAGAACTATTTGAGTTTTTAGGTGGGCCATATCTTGATCTCTATCTTCTTATCTTCGAAATTTCTCTGCCGACATAGTTTTCACTTTTACACCATAAGACACCTCAGCTTCTCTAGTATGCCACCCATGATTATTTTTATCACTTTATCAAGTTCTTGTGACACTTGGTAATACTTTCTATACATGTATGATCCCCTATTGATACAATCTTCTGCTAACTTTGATGGTGCATTTAAGTCTTTGTAAAGTATCTTTTTCAATTAATGATATCCCAACCCATGAGAAGGACACTAGTTAATTTTTTTGTTATATCTCAACCACACCTCATGTTGAGCTTCATCATTCTTTTGGATGAAGTTGGTGATTTCATCCCGGAGAACTAGCATCTTTGAAGGAGGAAAGAACCTTTCTAGGAAAACCTCTTTCAACTCACCCCAATTAGATATAGATTCCGGTGGCAGGTCATGAAACCACATAGTGTCTTCTCCACACAGTGATAAAGGAATAGGCACAACCATCTAACATTCTAACGCACTCCCGGTAGGTTGTAAGACTTACATATAGCAATGAAGTTTTTCAAGTGAAGGTTGGGGTGTTCACTAGTTACTCATATAAATATCCCTTTCATATTCAAAAGCTTGATCATAGTGATTGTAATATTTAATTTGTTTCCCAATGCTAGAGGAGGTAGAATAATCACTCCTGTTGCACTGGCACCATCAAAATCTGCATTGTCATCATCATTGAACAACTCATTGTTCCCCACAGGTTGAGGTCAAGGAGGTGCAATTGGATTGTAACCTTTGGGTGGATCATTTAGACGTAATTGATCAGGCTCAAGTAGTGGTGTACCATCCTGTCTATTCATCCTTTTTAATATTCCAGTAATCTCTAGTTTGAATAATAGTAATGGTATACCCGACCTTCAGGTAAACATCCAAATTATACCTCCAAAAGAATCATATACAGTTGTTATCAAATATAGAACCCAACGATGTTGGGGTCCAATCCCACAGGGAATATGGTCTTAAATTCAAGTCTAATGAGGATATTTAATCAAGCAGTCAATTATTTCTAAGAAACATAAAAGTACATAAGGGGGTTTATATATTTAAATAGTAATAATTTTCAATTGAGTTCAGAGATCAATCTACGTACGTTGTAATGAATATCGAGTAATGAGAAAACCCTAGATTATGTTCACTGTGGTGTCAACAAATCTTAGGATTTTGAACATTAATGGTCTTTCAATCTTTCATAGATGTATAGTTATCACTAATGATGTATTCATCTAAATGCTTATCACCCTATGCTTAGATGAATCTATTTTACATCTTCCTAGGAAATAGAAGAGTGTAATATTCCTATACTGATAACTTTAAGATAATTATCCTACTTATAGTGATAATCATTAGGTGAGGGTTAACGCTCTAAATTTCTTGTCATAATTCAACTCCTAGGTTTAATCATATAATTTATATTAATTAAACCTAGGCATGTTTAGTCTTTGTAACCACCAAAAATCAGTTAAATTATAGAGATTATGTATTAATGTACTTATTAAGATGAAAGAATCATGTTATCTTCATAACCCAAGATTTGTTTCACCCATGGATCCCACAATCCTAGAGTTGAGGAATTAGCCTCTCATAATTATAAATACACAACAATCGAGAGAGTATTAAATAGATATCATACTAATATTGAATTCTCTTCTAAAACTAATGATCTATTATAATTAAACATAGGCAACACCCTTACAATTAGTGTTTTTAGTATCAAGACAAACTAAAGATTAGTGTGTACAAAAGTCTCTGACTGAATAATAGTTAATGATGTTCAATAATAATTTGATAAAAATAACCTAACTCTTCTATTTGAAACTTGATAATAATCTTTGCTCAGGTTTGGATGGAACATTGGACGAACCATGCACCACTTGCCAGTTCGCGTGTTCCTTCATCCATCATAGCTTCTAAACAGTAACAATTCTCTCAGACGGCACCATGTTGGACGAGTCATCCAAGGTTGGGCGTTTTATCCATTCTTCCATCTCTTCCTTCATTCTTATTTATCAGGATTTAGACGTCATCTTTGTACGGTTCTTCCAAGGCCGGATAAACTGTCCATTTTTAGATGAAGGCTGGCTTCTTAAATAGTCTTGATTTCCTTGGATGGCACAGCTTGGGCGAACCGTCTAGGGTTGGACGATCCACCTATTTTGTCTTCAAAACTTTCATTTCTTACATAATTTTCTCCAAAGTTCCAAACTCAAACTTTACCCTGTACTAACACAAAAAAAACACATCCAATCACACAAAAGTTACTTAAAACATGTATTTATTCATATTTTTAAGTGAAATATATGATGTAAAATTCTATCACATCAGGAAGTCATTACGGTTCAAATTGTTGCCCGTTTTAGGAAGCTATGGACCATAAATAGTCTATGGATACCCTCTATCATGAGTCACATCAGTACAGCGAAAAGAAGCAGAGCAGTAAGGTGGTTATATTGGGTTCCATTCTAGGGGTCGTCAACAGCACTAGTACTCTCAGGGCCAGTTCAGTAGACCAATTTAGGAATCACTTCAGGTTTTTGAACCTTCTCAGTATGGTTTCAGTGCACCTCCTTCAAGCTAGCTTTTTAGGGTGCTAAGTCTTCCGGTAGGGGAGGTTAGTCTTGTTTAGGTCATAGTTCTCATCAGGGTAGGCCATCAGGGACATGTTTTAAATATGGGTTTGTTGGTTAATTTTCTATAGCATGCCCCTAAAGGGGTATACCTTAGACTATTTCTTAGCCCGTTCAGCCTTTGAGATTAGTGCCTCTACAAGGTGGTAGTTCTCATAGTGGAGGCCATCTCGATAAGGGCGATGATTGTGGTAGTGATTGATCTAGTGGCAGTTGCCAGTTGTATGATTTTCCATGTAGACTAGAGGTGGTGGCCTCATATAAGGTGATCACAGGTATGATTTCTGTTGGTATTAGATTAGCCCTAGTCTTTTTTGATCCCCGAACCACTTGTTCGTATATTTCCTCTTTCTTTGCACCTAGCCTGGGGTTAGCTAGCGAGATGTTATTTGTGTCTTTGTCTATTGCTACCCCTATAGGATATTCTTTAGTAAGTGATCCGGTTATGCGGACATGTTTGATATCAATTGGTTGGCTAGATACTTGGGTTGATATATTATTGCTAGACATGGTAGACTTTCACATCATACTGGCATGGAAAGTTATCCCCTTATCGTGTGGTTTTGGATTGCTATGCCAAGACTGTTACCTTGTCTGTGTCTGGTGTATCTTTATTTGTGTGGCACGTTTTTATTAGTTGCACACCAGTGGGGATCATCTCTTACCTTAAGACCCGAATACTGGTGGCGAGAGGGTACATAACTTACTTAGCTTACATTTGTGATGTTAGAGCTGAAACTCCTACCCCTGAGTTTTTTTTATTGTATCTAAGTTCTTATATATCTTTTTCATCTGACCAATCTAGCCTTGCACTCCATCAGGGTGTTGAATTTGCCATTGATTAGAGTGGTCCACCAAGCCCATTTCGATTATTCCTTACTATGTGGCTCTTGCCGAGTTGAGGGAGCTGAAGGTATAACTCTAGGATCTACTAAATAAGGGTTTTATTCGTTCGAGTGCATCTCTATGGGGTGCCTTATTTCTTTTTGTCAAAATAAGGACGGTCATTGCGGATGTGTATTGATTATTGATAGCTGAATACGGTGACAGTTAAGAACAAGTATCCAATGCTGAGGACTGATGATTTAGTCAACCAGCTTCAAGGTGCATCTATGTTTTTTAAGATAGTCTTGAGACCACCAATCGAGGATTCAGGCAGAATACATTCTAAAGACAGCGTTAAGGACTCGTTATGGTCATTGGAAGTTCCTGGTCATGTCTTTTGGGTTAACCAATGCCCTAGAATGATCATGGACTTGATGCATAAGTTTCTCAAGCCCTACTAGGATTCATTTGAGATCATGTTTATGAAAAATATTTTTTTGTACTCACAAAGTAAGTCTAAGCGTGAGCAACATTTGATATTGGTACTCCATACACTGAGAGAGCATCGGTATTAAGCTAAGTTCACAAAGTATGAGTTATGGTTGGAGTCTATGGCATTCCTAGGCCACGCGGTGTCTAAGGATGGTATTATGGCTAGCCCATTAAATATTCAGGAGGTATTTGATTAGTCGAGACCGATGACCTTCAGAGGTTAGGACTTTAAATAGGTTAGTAGGTTATTACAGGAAGTTTGTTGAGGGGCTTCTATCGATTGTTGCACTATTAACAAGACTAAATAAAAAGGATATTCCTTTTTTTGTGAAACGAGCTTGATTTGATCTTTCTAAAGCTCAAGAATTTATTGACTTCAATGTCAGTTTTGACCATGCCAGTTGAGGTTATTGGGGGTTTTCAGTGGACTGAGATGCTTCAGGTGTTGGGATAGGGTGTGTTCTGACGTAGAAGGGTCGAGTTATCACTTTTGCATCTAGGTAGATGAAGGTTCATGAGCATAACTACCCTACTCATGACTCAGAGTTGGAGGAGTTGATGTTTGTGTTAAAGATCTCAAGGTATTATTTTTATGGAGATCCTTATGAGATTTATATTGATAATTGTAGCCTTCAGTACATTATGAGCCATCAAGAGCTCAATTCCAAGTAGTGGAGGTGGATTGAGCTGCTAAAGGACTATGATATTTCCATTTAATATCATTCGAGAATGCAAAATATGGTAGCGGATGCTTTGGCTCAAAAGGCGGTCAGTATGGGTAGCCTCGCAGCCTTATCAGTTTTAGAGAGGCCATTGGTTTTGGACATCTAGGTTTTGGCTAAATTTTTTGTTAGGTTGGATTTAACAGACCTAGGAGGGTTTTGGCTTATGTTGAGGCTCAGCCTTCGTTGTTGGATCAGCTTCGGAAGTGTTATTTTGAGGATCTGCAGTTATTTTCCTTTATGATCAGGTGTTAGCAGGTTAGGCCTACAGGGCTTCTATTGACTCAGAAAAGTTTCTTTAATATAATGGTCGTGCTTTTGTGTCGTGAGTTAGTGGTTTGATTTAGTTATTATTAGGTGAGGTTCATAGCTCCAAGTATTTGAACCACCAGGTTGTAGCTAAGATATAACCTGGTCTGTATCGGTTGTATTGGTGAAATAGGATGAAAAGGTATATCACAGGGTAGTATGTGTCTCAGTGTTTGAATTGTCAGCGGGTTAAGTTTGAGCACTGATGGCCAGGTGATTTGATGCATAGACTCCTTATTCCAACCTGGAAGTAGGAGCGTGCGACTATGGATTTCATTTCTGGTTTACCATGGACTAGCAAAGGTTATGAAACAATCTGGGTTATTTTTTATAGGCTGACTAAGTCAGTGCACTTCATCCCAACTCATTATTCGCATGTTGCAGAGTGCTTGGCTCATATCTACCTTCTGGAGGTGGTTCAGTTGCATGGGGTCCTTGTGTCTATTATTTTTTATCGGAGCACACAGTTTACCTCACAAATTTGGAGGACAGTTCATCGAGGGATGCGTATTGAGATTTAGTTGAGTATGACTTTTCACCAACAGATCGACGGTCATTCCAAGTGGACCATTCAGGTGCTCGAGGATATATTAAGGGCATGTTTGTTGGATTTAAAGGTACGTGGGATCATCATATGGCATTAGTAGAGTTTGAATATAATAACAGCTACCATTCCAACATCTAGATGGCACTGTTTGGGTGTTGTATGTAGATGGTGCAGGTCGCCTATTGGTTAGTTTGATGGTTTTGGGGCTAGGGTTCATACACATTTTCTTCGAGATTCTCTTGACCGAGTTTAGATGATACAGGATAGAATGAAGGCAGTGCAGAGTAGGTACAAGATCTACTGAGACCATAGACTTCATGCTTTAGAGTTTAGGGTTGGTGATAGAGTCTTCCTGGGGTCTCTTCTATGTGCGGGGTCATGAGGTTCGGTAGGCGGGGCAAGTGATAACGCCTAAATCACACCTCTCAATGAAGTATAAGGGATTGTTCATCAAATATAGAACCCAACTAGGTTGGGGTCGATAACATAGGGAATATAGTATCAGGTGTACGCCTAAAATAGTATTTAGTCAATTAGGAATTATTTCTAGCAACATATATAATGTAAAAAGGGGGATTGTTTAGTATGAATTTATTTGTTACAACTAATTATAACTTGTAAAAGAATTCAAGTGTTGAGAAGATATAGGTTTATGTTTACCAGGGTTCAATAAACCTTCGAATTGTAATTATTTATGGTCGTGCGATCTTCCTAAGTGTAGAGCTATTTCTAGAACTAATGCTATTTATCTAAGTGTTTTTCAAACTTTAATCCTTGATAAATCTCTTTTACACCTGGGTCGGGCTGTGAAAGAGTTCCTTGTTTCTAGCATGGTAACTCAAGATGATTATTATTATTACCGCAATAATCATTAGACGGGGGTTAATGCTCCTAATCTCTTATCATAATCTCAACTACTAGTTTTAACTACAAGGTTCATGCTAGTAAACCTAGGCTTGTTCTAGTATTTTCCACCATTAAATATCCACCAAATCATAGAGATTACATGTACATACACTTAGTTAGACGCAACAACCACATTCGAATTACAACCGCAGTGTTGTCTCACCTATGGATCCCAAGACCCTAGAGTTTGGGGTTTATCCACTCATTGATATTAAAACACAACAAGAAAATGATAAATCGATAAGAATTATACCGATGAAACAACCACTAAATACTAGGCTTGTT
>JBDJHY010193549.1:0-11782 GCA_039654485.1 Withania somnifera | reverse complement strand
GAGGTTCTTGTTCATAAGGTAGGACCCCATCTGATACTCAGTAGCAGGGACAGTCTGGTCGTCATGTACAGGCATCAGACCAAATGATTAGCCAACAACAGAATGTCCAAGGCTAACGGTCTCTCTAAAGTTGATACAAACTACACATACTAACAGTTTATCGGCTTAAGGCATCTACGACCACATTCAGTTTGTCTAGATGGTACAAAATACTAATGGCATAGTTCTTCCGGAGCTCTACCCACCTTCTCTGTCTAAGATTGAACTCCCTCTAGCTCAATATCCTGTAGGGTATAGTAATCAGTAAGAATCTCCCTATGAACTCAATAGAAGTAATGTCTCTATATCTTGAGTGCGAAAACTACTGCCGCAACCTCCAAATGATCGGTGGGGTAGTTACGCTCATGAGCCATTAACTAACGTGAAGCATACATATTAAATCTACCCTATTGCATCAATACACACCCCAAACCAATATCTTAAGCATCACAATAAACTGTGTAGTAATTCACGATCTTGAGCGTGAAAACTATCATCGCCAACTCCAAATCTTGGGTGAGGTAGTTGCACTCATGAACCTTTAACTGACGCCAAGATACACAATGACTCTACCCTTCTAGATTAGTCCACACCCAAACCAATACCACAAGCATCACAATAAATTGTATGCGGCTATCGCTTAGCTGGAAGTGACAAAACTAGTATCGAAGTGAAAAATTCCTTAAGCCTTGGAAAACATGACTCATAATCTTCAGATTATTAAAAGGGAAAATCCTTCCGAGGTCAATCTAGCCATAAGAGCTTCTATAAATGAAAAAACCCTGTATAAATCGTCTATAATAAGTAGCTAACCCAAAAAACTATGGACCTAAAGAGTAGTGGATCGAGGCCAAACACAAATGGCTGAAACCTTCATCAGGACTACACTGATACTAGTTGGATATACAACATACCCCATGAATATGATAAAGTCGAACAAAAATGCATATTTCGACAACGTAGTATAAATTTTCTCAACCTTCAAAGTCTGGAGTAGAACTCTCAAATGCTCCTTGTGTTGCTCTCAACCCGAGAGTAAACTAAGATTTATTCAATAAACATAGTCATGAGGAGTCAAGGTAACTCCCTGTAACTCAGCTGGTTATAATCCAATCATAATTAAATCTTTGATAACACTGCAATGCCATGAAGATGATAAAAAAAGCCATCAATCCGCCACCATATCCTTGACACCTAGTAGGCTGGCTACTCTGATCTCCACTAGATGATGGTAAGGAGACCTAAACTGCTATATACTAGGATGTCCTTGATATCGCTGATGTGGCTTCTGTTACTCAAGTCCATGTCTATCATACCATCTCCTAGAGGATTGAGACCTACTAAAATTACCCTGGTGCGATGTCTCTTATGGCCTCCTCCTTGGGCCATGTGACGATGCCTTTCCATGTTATGACGTGATCAAATACTGCTAAAAATGGACCTAAGCAAGAAAAAGATCTACATCTTCCAATAACTATGATCTCAATCCAGCTGCAAAATGGCAGACTCGCTCGGCCTCTATCTCCATAATAGCGGCCCCATGCCTCAAAAATTGCATGAACCAAGCCTCATATTCAGAAACTATCATCGATCCCAACTTTAATTCAACTAAGTGAGCTCTAAGTTCTTTGTGAACTCTACAGGGAACATAATGATCCATGAAGGCTTCCATGAATGAACTCCATGCCATAGGTGCAAAACCTGTTGATCTACTCACTCTATATTCTCTCAAACTAGGCCATAGCCTGACCCTCTAACCGATACCCAATGAAATCAACTATATGTCTCTCACTTAAACCCAAAGCCTTTAGCCTCTCCTCACACTCTACAATGAACTTATAAGGATATTTTCTGGAATCACCAGAAAACCTCAAAGGCCCCATATAAATGATATGATTATGCATATTCCAGTCCTTGAAAATTATAATAGGAATTGCAGGCTCAGGTTGGATTGACGGCTGAATAGGCGATACCTCTAGAATTGGATGTGGAGGAGGAGTTGTGGCTTCCACTAGTATCTTACTCACGATAAAAGATAAGATCTTGCTCGAAGACAACCTTTAATTTTTGAACAAGAGGAGCTGGGGTACCCTGTTCCGCTCCCTAGGCTAAAGTTTGACCCTTGTCAGTGGGTGCTCTAACAAGCATAGTAATCATATATTGCCACATGTCTCTAAGTGCATCATCTGAAGGTGGTTGTATCTGCATTAGAGGTAGATTTGTGGGTGCAGGGTCATTCCACTCAGCTCTAGCTCAGCCTCACCCAAGGGCTCTAGCTCTACCCCAACTCCTAATTTAGGTGATGACCACGTATAGACCGTCTACATAGGAATAGAAATAAGGCATATAACCATGAACCTAGTGGAACCTCGCATGAAAGAGGAAACAAATATCATCCCTATAAAAGAGTCTTGTAGCCTCCTGAAGATATGATATCGACGTCTATGTACAAATCTATGGGACTCTACCGAACCCTTCTCCAATTTGAATTCTAATTAAATATAAATAATATTTATCTAGTTCCACCAATGATCCTATAGAAATGATACCACTCTGTTATGACCCACAAATTGAGTTGTGATGGTGTATACATCCCATCGGTTCACAAGCCTTGCCCCAGCCCACAGTGTAAAGCGATGGTCCAGTATTAAGAGCCAAAAAGAAGATGAAGGGAGATGAATCAAGAACATAAACATAATATAAAAATACAGAACGAATAACTAACTTACCAGAACATTGTATCATGGCTATAGAGAATCTATATACATAAAAGTATAGAATACAACCAAGAATGGGGGAAAACTATAAAGTAGCTACCCGGGATCCAACTAGGAAACTCTAACAATAGGAGGAAAATCTGTCATCAATGTTTCCAATTGCTCATCAAAATCCCTTTGGAACAACGCAAGCTATCTCGCACGATCGCGTCTACTCTATTTGCTCGTACTATGATCTGCATCACAAAAAGATGCAGAAGTCTAGAATTTGTACCAATACAATAGGTTCCCATTAGGCATCATAGGATGACTAGAAAAGTAATAATAAGAAACGTCAAGATCGATCAAAGAAACTTGGTAGTGGCATATAATGTACAACAAAAAAGGGGGTAATTGCAGTAGTAGCTATTAGGAGTAACAAAGACTACTAGAAAACAAAACTCGTTCGACATCCCACACTACCGATACGTACAACTAGGAAATGAAGTAACCAAAAAGGTACTCCCCAATAAGTCCTAAAGAGTACAAATCAACATCTAGAGATGTAATACAAAGGGGAGCTATAAAATTAACTATCACAATAGTAATCCCCCATGTTCCTCCTCTAGAAATAAGGTTATGTGAGGCTGGATCCACAGACGAATAAAACCGTATATCACTACTCCCTGGTATACCCCTCCCTCAGGTTGTGTATCATGCCTTAAACATAGCAACGTAGGTCAACAGGGCCCTTTGATGGACTCAAACTCGTGTTAAAACCTCGTAACCATCCCTACTAATGGTATAGTCATCAAAGAAAAAGTGACAAGACTTAGGTTCAACCCATATATCATATCTCAGTGGAACTCAAGTCTAGACAAAATAGGTGAATCAAAACCGTAGTGAAACCTAATTGTTTCCATGTTGGCAATACCTATAAAATAGAGTGCCAATGATAAAATAGACCAAGTAGTAAAATAAAATAGCTTCATACTACTACCATAGTCGTGGACACATTTAATGAAAAAGAAATCAAGTTCCAATTATTACTGTGTCAAAATCTAGTTACCTTTTAAACAATTAATGCATGGTCACAATGCAAAATTAAACAATAGGCTAAACTAGTTTGAGGCTCCAAAATGGAATTTACAAAAGGGCTGCCAAGCCCTAGTAACTAGGTATCTCTTCTCCTATCCCGTCTATGGTCCCAATCCACGATTAATCACACCAAATATTTTGCAATTGCCTAGAAGTCGCCTATTAGGTCTCATTAGATACCCATGTAAGGGAAATACATATGTTTCATTGCTCAGTCTAGTACAACTCACTCCCAGGCTCGCAATAGGCTAGGGTACAAAATCATCACATCGGGCTGCTAACAATCCAGTGAAGCTATGTCCGGCTATCTATAGCCAAGGGAACACATTTTTTTCATACTCAATATCTCAGGTAGAACAAAAAATAATCATCCTACCTAGATCGTCTCTGAATCCACTAGAATACGTCAAGGGATAGCTACTAACCTCTAATCATTAGTATTATCCCCTCTCAACCAATCTACATTCCAAAGTTAGCATATGAACATATGCACCAAAGGTGATACTCCTCTCCCAATAACACCATGTTCCAGAGTCGACTTCAATCATACGAGTAGGGAAACATATCCCTAGGTAATTAACTAAGCTACAAAATAGCTAAGTAGGTCATAGGCTATAAGAATAAACATAGCAGGAATCCAAATATTATTCCTAACCTCGAGCTTTATTTACCATGCATATATAATACTAATACCCAGTCTAAAGAAAATAGAACATAGCCTACCTAGATTCCGATGATATCCTCAAGAAGCATGCCCAATATCTAAAGAATAACATAATATGCTTGAAATTTAATGAGGCTAGAAAAAAGATACTCCATGTGTTAGGACGAGTAAAGCAAGACGTGTATTTGTTTATAACTAGCATGTTCAAAATCCAATAGTGTTCATAAGTTAGGTGTGATATATCGGGACTGGTGGTTTGGTTCCTGGGTATTTCATTTTTTTTTTATTTTCATTTTCCTATTGTCAATCCTTAAATGTTGTAGTCATTGACTTCAATCAACATTCTATGAAAACAAACTCAAAATTTATTTTTTTACCATTTTGTTAGCTCTAAGATGGGTTCTAGTCTCGATGGACTCTTGGTTTGTTTTTGGAGACCATGTTGATGATTTTATTTATTTTGTGTGTTTTTAGTCTTGTTAGAGGTTAGAAGTGTGACTTTAATTGATTTTTGATGATCGACGCCTCAGATGAAAAATCTGACTAAGCCATTAGCTTTGGAATTTCAAGTTTAGCATAGGCAAGTTGTTCGTTCAGACTCTATTCTAGCAAGACCTATTTTCTATACTCGGTTTATATTATGAAAATTTAAGTTGAGGGTTGAAATTTAGATAATAGTTCATCAAAATGATCTCCACTAGAAGCTCCTTCTGCATCGTCGAGTCTAGAATATCATTGTAATGAAAGTTGCATATTTGGTTTGCATTCATTTGGTTCTTGAGATATTTTGATCCCTTATGTATTACTCTTTTTTATGCTAATTTTTGGGGCATCAGTTGGTTCTGGTGCACCAGTTATTCCTTCTATGTGAACGTTGGTGCATAGCCATGAAAGCAGAGGTCCAATATCTCATGCATTTTGAGAACGTGGTGCTTGGCCATGAGTGCAAAGGGATAACCTCATTTGTTCTTTGTGAAGGTAGCCCCCGTGCAATGAATGTGAAGAATGATTTCTTCAGGGGAGCCTGAATGTTGTCTAGGTTCCACAAACGCAAAGAAGAAACCCCTAGAAATATTTAAACCCCAAAACTCAAATTTTTCTCCATTTTCATCATCTTTGTGCTTTAACACTTGAATTTTCTCCAATTGGTTGACCTTGGGTTTTTGCATGTGACCTTGGATAACGTTGAAACAATACTTCTCTATCTTTACTTCGATTATTTATAAGTTTCCCCTTGAATTTCATTAAATTTCATCCTAAAATTCCCAAATTTCACCAAGCTATTCCTTTACTTTAATTAATTGATTTTAGCTCATTTCTTTCCCTTCTTAGCTCCAAGTTCTAGGTATGAGTTCCCTATGATATTGGAAATATTTTGATATCCTTTGTTTCTACTTTTAGGTTCATAGGCCTGTAGTCCTATTTTTACTTAGATTTTGACCAAGCTATAATTAGCTTTATTGGTATTGTTTAACTCCTATTAATGCATAGATTATTATAGTTCAGTTTCGTGATTGTTGGAGCATTTTTGGGGATGTAGGAGATGTTCAAGATAAATTACCCAGTATATACAAGCTTATCTTCAGACGCCAGTTAGGATATGGGCTCCCTATCTGATATTGGGTTTATATTTGAAGTAGTACGAGTATTTAGCTATCATTGGGTTAGGTTTTGTATGTTTGGTACCTCTAACCCTGTCCTCTTCTTTAGTCGTCTTCTTGGTTATGCTTCAGTGTAGCATTATAATTATAGATTACCTTGTGACCTTGTGTGGTCTTTACTAACTCTAGAACAAAGATGGTGAAATTATTGAGAATGTTTATGAGTCTTGGACATCGACTAACTGATTTCTAGATTGTTGTAATGATCGAGCCTATATAGGGCCTACAGGACTTGTTATGAACTATTATCTGTGGTTGTGCATATTATCATGAAAACTAGTTTTATATATTGGTTTCCACTTTTTTACTAGCCAAGAGCCCAACATCACTGATTTTGAAACCTTGCATGGCCTTGTGGGACCATTTTTAATATAATGAGATTAAATGGAGTAAAAAAATGATGATTTTACTAGTTTTTATTGATAAATTTGAATAATGAAGATATAAAAACTATTTTGGAGATACTACTCGACTCAGTAAACACTGAGTGCTAGGCATTAAAATTTATACTAATTTTAAGACATGGTAAAGGTCGAACAATGATATTGAGTTATACTAATTTAGATCTGCTAAAGTCTAGGAAATGATCCTAAGATTAATAGTTTAAATAGATCCTATGGGTACAATCACAATAATAAGACATTAAGATAGTATGCGGTGATAGTCTCCATGGACCTTGTTGATCCAAGCTAGTATTCAATTAGAAGAGGGGTATATAGGTGAATAGAGGTATACGTGTGAAACACTTCCATGGGTCCTGCCTTCTGGACCTAAGAATGCCGGAGGAGGATCATACATGTTTAACTAACATTATATCATAGCATCTGCATATTCTATTCTTAAGTGCTATTTGATGGTTGAACTTACCGGTTGTATGTGAGGTCAAAGGGTTTGTATTTACTTGTTTGTATCCCTCGGGTGCATGGATTCTTGTTGGGATGTTTTGTTTACTTATTATTGTGTTGATTATTATTTCTTGATCGTTATACCTTTTAGTAATTATTTATGTTTTATATTATTTCCATACTTATTTTTAATTATCCATTTTTTCCCATTCTCGTAATTTGAGGTTACAGAAATACCGCCACTCTTGTTATCTTTATTTATCTCTTATTAGCTGAGCATGGATTTAGGTACTGACACATCTTTCTTTCCCTTAATCATCATTACTGTTAGCTAGCTTTCTAATTTTAATTGTCTATATCTTGTTAGATAGGATTCTGTGTATACTCTACTTGTTTGTTTTTTGTGAACTGTCTTTCATTAGCTATCTATTTATTATTTTTATTTTTTTATATGGGCCCAGTCAAATAACTGTAATGACATTACAGTTATATCTATATTCTATCATTTTTTATAGTGTCCCTAATTTATTTTTGACATACCAGAACTAGTGCTTCAGTTCTTGGGTTGTTTGTTTGGTTGTTAGGAATGTTTCCCTAGTATAGATCCTTTACAATTGAAATCGTTGACTTTGGACAAGTCTTTATGAAAATAAACTTAGAATTGAATTCTGACAGTTCCTTTGGATCTGAAAAGTAGATTTTAGTCTAGATAGACTCTAGGTTTGGATCTAGAGGCTTTGGTTTTAAGTTTGTCTAATTTTTTATGTTTGATGTGCATTATGTGGTAAAAGTGGAGCTTGGGTGATCATTTTGTTATCAGAGCCTCGGATCGAAAATTTGACTTTGCCATCAGCTCTAAAATGTCGAGGTTAGGTAAAGTGAGTTGTTTATTCATATTTTGGACCAACCGGTCTCATTTTGACTACTCGGATAAAAAGTTGGTTTTTTTAGAAAAGTATTAAATTTGGTCAATATCTTATTAAAATGACCACAAATTGAAATTTTGTTTATGTGTTGAGTTCGGAGTGTTGTTTACATGCAGGTAAATTCTTGGTTTATGCTCTTCAAGTTTCGAACGCATTCTAAGCATCACTGTTAAGATTGGGTTTTAGCTAGTTTTGTTGGTTTAGTTGTTGCTTGTGCAAAAGTCAAGCTTTCTTCACGATTGCACCATCTTCTCATGTGATCGTGTGAATCCCTCCATCATGCCTTTGAGATCACAGTGCATGTATCAAGCGACCACGACGAGTTTTGGCCACCCATCCTCCTTCTCTTTACCATAGTTATGTGCTTGCACGCGATCGTATAGATAAAATTTCTTCAGCTCTGCAATTTCAAATCACGTAATTACCTGGTCAGTAGGTATTAGTACTTGAATCTTCCGATTTTTATCTATTTCTTCATCTTTTTTCACTTCCATAATATTTAACAATCTCTATTAAAATTCTAGGGTCTTTGCATTAGCTATTAGGTGACGTTTGGAAACATAATTTCTTTAATTATTCATCAATTATTGGTAAGTTTCCAATTTAATTTATTCAAATTTCACGGAAATTTTCCCAACTTCTTCAAGTGTGTTCTTCACTTTATTTCATCAATTCTAGATTATTTCTTGCTCATCTTAGCTTCTAATTTTGGGTCTGAGTTCCCTACAATATTGGTAAAATTTTGGTACCTTTTATTTGAAGTTTCGGGTTCGTTGACCCATAGGCCCGTTCTAACACATATTTTGATCTCAGTTATTTTCAAAGCTTCATGGGTATCATTTGACTTATGTTATAGTGTAGATTATTATATTTCTAATTTCGTGATTGCTCAAGATCATTCATGCCTTTTGTAGTTCTAGAGCAGTCTGGGCTACCTTCTACTCAGTATTTGTGAGCCATAGTAGAACGTCAAATAGGCTATAGGTTACAAATCATAGATTGTGCCTCTATAGGAAATAATTTTTGCTAATTAGCAATACTTGGGTTGGTTTTCTAGGATTGATAACCATGACCTAGTCCTCTTTTTTAGTCTATTTTTTTGTTACGTTTTAGTGGCATACTCACAATTAGTTACCGTGTCACCCTGTGTGGTCTTAATAGACTTTGGAAAATAAATGGTGGGTTTCATGGAAAATATTTGTGGATCCCGGATATTATGACTAGTTATAATTATCGTAGATATCGAGAATGTGTAGGGACGATAGGACTTGTAGTGATATATTTTTGTGGTTGAGCATATTATCATTATAAACTGGTTTTATGCATTGATTTCTATTTTTCTGTAACGAAAAGGCAAACGTAACTAATTTTGAAACTTTACATGGCCTTGTGAGCCCATTTATAGTATTATGAGACTAAACTAAGAATTTTTTAGACGTTTTACCAGTTTTGATGATAAAAAGGCTAAGTAAAGGGTTAATCAATATGTTGAGTTATTACTAGAGTTTGTTGCTGCCAAGATCTAGATGTCTATTTAATTTCAGATTTAGTCCTAATTACGACTGGGCATGGTCTTTGAACTTGATTCTGATATAGATTATTAGAGGTCCAAATACAGATTATGTTAGATGAGTACAGTTTATGCTTATGCGAGTACTATTTACCTTATGATTTTATTGTACATGAGTTACAAACTTTCATAGACCTTGCAATTGGGCTTATAGGTGACTGAAGGAGGGGTAGACGGGGGAGTAGAGGTATACTGGATGTCGCCTTCAATATGGTCCTACCTAGAGGTTTTGCAAGTTAGGGCGTACGAATTTACTTTACTATTATTGCATCATACAAAAATACATTTTCTATTTATGAGTGTTGTTTGTTGTCTGTACTCACTGGTAGGATGGGAGTGCTGGAGGGTTTGCATTCATTTTTATTTATTTCTTTATTTACTCAACGTTGTTCTGATATACTGATATTGGGTGGATAGATCTCATGGGATCCCTTATAAGTTCCTATCTATTGTTAAGAAGCATTTGGTTGGGCATCTCTATTGGGCTCCTTTTCATGCCCCTTTGTTGTTATATTTGTTGTAGTTAGCCTTTCTTCCTGTTCTTATTATTGACATTACTAGCCTACCATCATATTTATCAGTTTATTGTATATGCTATTAGTTGAGCATGGATTCTGATACGTTCCTTCCTTTGTTTACCTGAATCTTCCTAATCATAGCTAGTTAACTAGGATATTTACATGTATTATCTTGTTGGATAGTTTCTGTGTTGTTATTATTGTTTGACCTCTGTAAATTTTTTGATTTATTTGTTAATTTACTGCTTTTATTTCTTATATGTGCCTGGTCGGCCTATGATGTTAGTTGGATACCCTTTTTTACATTCATACTGCACTTCTGCATTTTTTACTGTTAACCTAAGTATGAGTGGTCCACGCTAACACCAAAGTTTGTGTTGTGATTCTATTGTTGAGGTAGAGGATGGTTTATATCTTTCAGATATAATTTTTTTTATGTTTCCTTATACATCTTTTATGTTATTTGTATTTAAGAGAAATAGTGTATTTTTAAATTCATTTATTGTACTCTTGTTTTAGTGGATCATGTATTGGATATCACGTTTTGGGGGTTGTTATTGATTTATTTTAAATTTCCACCAATCCGTATCCTTTATTTATGTCTTTTCTTCCATTTTTGAGTTTATCATTCATGCTTTGCATGCTTGTTGATGGTTTTTCTATGGTGGAATGTAGGTTCCCTCATGACTTGAGAAATCGGATCATGAAAAATTTGTATCAGAGCACTAAGTTTGCCAATATCCTTAATACACAAGCCAATGTCTAGTAGAGTTCTGCGAATAAGGTACAGAGATGTTTTTTTCTTTATCTTTGTGAGGCTACAATGACATCTTTGAGAATTCACTCTCTTTCACTTCTATTTCAAGCGTTTTTCATATCTGGTCTCTTCAAATATCATTAGTTCTATTTCATTCTTCAAAAGATGGCACGTACACTATCTTCGGCAGCATTAGGAGATGACGAGCCTATTGCGCTGCTAGTTGGAGGAGGTGGTAGTAGTAGTTGATGTGGGGTACATTCTAGAAAGGTAGAACCTAATAGAGTTATATCCCTATTTGAGCTGCAGATATTAAGCCTGAGCCTATCCCAGGTCAACAGCCACTAGAGATGCATGGACATCTACATTCTCTGCCTTTGCATTTCTAGTTTTTTCACTTAAGATGAGAGGTTTTCTGTTGCGCTTGTTGGGTATGGTGGATCAGTTGATGGGTAGGGTGCAGACATCATCCTCAAGTTCTTTTAGTCTAGGAGTGCCACCATCACCTAATACTTATGGATTCAAGCTACCACCAGTACTGAGTACCTATGGTTTGGGTGTTCCTCCATCTGTTTTAGCATTCGTAATTCAGGTGCCTCCCGTACCGAACCATCCATCTACATCACCACTAGTGACTGCTCTGTTAATGGTTTTGTCTGTACCTTTTCATCTACCTAGGTGTTGGGTCAATTTTTGAGATTGGGTCCCCGAGGTTCGTCGGTTCTCCTAGAAAGATTCTGAGAGATTTCATAGACAAATGTCAGGAGGGGTTAATTAATCATTGTGTTTTTTGAGAATTGTGGTGTTGATTTTATAGTGTATTATATGGGAAGCCTCCCTAAGCAGTGGTGGAGGTTTTATTGTTTGACCATGTCAGCTAACTCTACCCCTATTAATTGGTGTTCCTTTTGTGATAAATTTTAGGAGAGACATATCCCTCGTTCTGAGCAGGACCACTGTTTGGAGGAGTGTCTTAGACTTGAGTAGGTTTCTTTTTTGGTCACCAAG
>JBDJHY010193539.1:0-11782 GCA_039654485.1 Withania somnifera | reverse complement strand
CATTTACTTATATTATTATTAAATATTCCAATTTATTAACTTAAGTCATCATTCCTTATTTTTACCAAAATCAGTCTCCAGCCTCTACGACTCAGTAATCATGTGGTGATACTGACCCAGCCCCAATGCACTCTCAGTGGAGCCATAGGCCCAACCTCTCATGTCATGAATGCACAACATACCAACAAGTATATATATCAACATATGATCATGTAATAACCATTTCCTATGCACTACACAGGTATCTCTAGCCACTTCTAATTCACAAGTACTATATAATCAGATGCCGAAATATGTATATCAACACTGAACATATGAAAGAATGATAGAGGATCCCTATATCCACGTATTACAATTATTAAAGCTATAAGCCCAAAGATTGCCCAACGGAGCCTACCTGTCTTCCGACAATAAAGCGTTGCAAATTCATGAATCTTACTCCAATTGATATCAAACGAGCTCCCAATGATTTGAAACTTGAGTCAAAGAATTTTATATGTTAATACGATTCTAACGGTATACTTTATGCTAAGTTTTAGACTGGGCCACAAATCAAGCCTAAATTAGGCTTGCGGGGTCCGGTTGCCGGAATTGAAAATAAACTTTGCTATGGGGTTCTTAATGTTTGTAGGAACCTGTGCTCCAAAATTGGGCAGGCTTCAAAGAAGGCCGGGCAAATTTGGTTATAATAGGGTTAAAGATGCAATTTTTATGGATTAAAAATTAGAATTATGATGTATTAATGTTAGAACCAAAATATACTCGATTAATGAAGAATTAAACAGTAATATATGGATCATGTCATATTTTTATTAACTTTATCAACTGGATCATTAATGGAGGAAACTAAGGAAATTAAGAAATTAAACAGAGAAGAACTTACCCAAAATACGTGGGAATCGACGAACAACAACGATGGGATTTTTTTCAGCCTTACAATGGTGTTTGGGGTGGTTTTTTGCACAGGAATGGGGGAAAACATAATGTTTTTGCTGAACTAAAAGTTTGTCTTCCTGCAAGGATTCATATAACTGACAAGGATTTAATACATCGCAATTGCATCACAAATAATTGCTATCGCGTAGGGTATGTGACCAAGGCATTGCAATTTCATTCAGATACTACGCGATCGAGTAGAGTAACTGGATCTAGCTTTATCACGATCGTGTGATGGTTGCCTCGTGATCACATAGTGTAAACTAAGAGGACTCATTGCGATCGCATGACAAGGCTTCGCGATCATGAAGAAGGGATCACCTGCACAAGTTGTAATCTTTTGACAGTACAATCAAAGGAAGAAAAATGCTCTGAATTACCACTCAAAACATATTCAAAGTCGAATTTATGCAAACAAACTATACATGAATCCTAAAATTGACATTCCGTACTCAACAACATAGAAGAAATCAGAATCCAAGGTCGTTTTGGATAAATATTGACCAAGTCAACGCCTAAGCTTAATTTAGTGAAATTTCCATCAACACCTCAAAAATTTAAATGGAAGTCCAGTACACGAACCAACACCTTATCTAGACTAAAATCACAATTCCAGAGCTGAAAAAAATGTCAAAATTCCAATCCGACATCCCGAATACCAAAATACCACCCAAGTTCTACTTTAGGCCTTAAACTTAACTAAAATCCACAAATTGCCATAAATTGCAAATGAAACCTCCTAAAATACAAACTTAAGGTTAATCCTAACTTTGTTTGGCATTCTGAAGCTAACAAAACTGACAGAATTTAATTCCAAACTCGTCTTGAAGGAAAGTTGACATTGGTCAACGAGAACTTCGTTTTAAGCTCTAAAATAGACAATTTGAGATGTTTCTCAACCGAGTTTCCAAGGATCCGAACTACTGGTCCCAAGAAGTCCTAAATAACCTAGGAAAACTACCAAAATGCTATAGAATGAAAAACATCACATATTTATTATAAATGACCGTGAAAGTCATTACATATCCATAAACCTTAATTATCTTTGGAGCCTCAGGGTTGGGTTTCACAGAGTCCTTTCTCCACCATTCCCCATTAACTAGGCATATTCCATATTGGAGAAGATTCGGGAGCGATATATGGCATTTATCTCAATAATGTGATAGTTACATAGATCAATAATATGATGCTTAAGTATTCGAGTGACTACTAGGCCGTAAGAAAGACTTGTAGAGTGATATGGATTTTCTAAACTTTTAATCATGTACTCTAAAAATGAGGTATCCCAATTTATACAATATTTCTTGAGAAGGCAGTACAGGACAAACACATCCCTGGTAGTGAGCTGCTTAGGGATCCCTTTATGGGGATTAAGGTAGTGGAAATCATGTAGGCCAAGATGTGATTTTTAAAACAAAGCAATGGGGGATCAAAATCTATCAAATTTGAGCAGGGTTCAGTAATAAACACTTTTTCTACTTCATGAGAAACTTTAAAGTTTTCATGCCAAGAACCATTCATAGATGGAATACTACTAGAGAATTTTGAGTAGAACACTTTTTCAAAGAGAAAATTATTCACAATAATTCTTGTGCCAAGATCGAGGGTTTTTGATTCACTGATATCCTTTGATTGGTGAAGATTTGCATGAAACATCTTAACAGGTTCTTTATAAATTAAGTCTATACAGTCTAAGAAACATGCTGAGTTTTTAGACCTTAAAGAAGGGCCTTAACTTGCACTAAGTTTCATCCAATTAATCAAGATTTATCACTCATCTGGGAATGAACAATTCAGCAGGGTTCCTTTTTTGTTCAACTCCTCAAAATATGTGCATGTCTTCCTGAGAGAGGGGTTCCAAAATGTTAGGCTTTTATTTCTTTGAGAATCTTTTTTTTTATGGAACTTCCTTTTTCTTTGACACTAGAGAGGTTGAGTCCTCCATTGAAAGCCTGAGAAAATGGAGATGAAAGGTTCTTAGATAAGCAATATACAAGGGCTTTGAAGGTTGTGATAGATCTAGTGTGAGGTATGATAGAGATAGAGAGAGAATGGATATGAAAGAGAAGAGGAGTGGAATATGGAATATAAAAAGAATAGAGAATACCAAGAAGTTTGGCAATACACGACAAGTCAAAGAAGAAGAAGCGGTGACACAAGACAGATGCAAAGAATGGAAAGAAAATACTTTAAATTAATGCACATAATAAATAAATATCTATAATGACGGTTTACCCTTTATTAAATAGTTAAAAAAATTAATGATCTATAGTACTATTCTTTGAGAAAAAATATTTCCTCTAAAAGAGATTTTGTGAAAATGTCGGCTAACTGATTTTCTGAATTAATGAAATTTAGTATAAAATCTCCATTTTCAAAATGATATATAATAAAATGAGCTTTATGTCAATATGTTACGATCTAGAATGATGCACATTGTATTTAGATAGGCTAATAACACTAGTATTATCATATAATATAAGCACAGAGTCATATTTGAATCATAATCAAGTAATTTATGCACCATTCATAATAAATGAGTACCACAGTTACCGACTAAAAGATATTCAGATTCAGTGGTGGATAGTTTCACACATGATTGTTTCTTGCTATGCCAGGATATTAATGCTTCTCCTAAATTTTGGCATGTTCAATTTATGCTTTTTCAATCTATTTTCTCACTTGCATAGTCAGGATCTGAATATCCAAGTAAGTAAAAAATTGAGGAATAAGGATACGATGATCCGAAGTCAGATGATACATTTAACTACAATCAGAAGGGAATCCTTAGGCGTCGACTGATATTGGGCACATTTTCCTATTGAACATGATATCTAGTTTGTTGGTTGTGGATAAATGAGTGAACTGATCATTCCTCTGTAAATTTTTACATCTACATCTTTTCCTGAAGCATCTGTATCAAGGAAGATTGAGGGACTCATGAGGGTCCCCAAAGCCTTTCACTTTTGAAATCTAAATCTTATGATTAGATCCTTTGTGTATTTTTCTTCACTAATGAAGGTTCTCTTTGAGGATTTCTTTATTTGTAGTCCAAGAAAGAATATGAGCTCACCTATGAGACTCATTTAAAATTCTTCTTTGATTAGATTTGGAAATTTCTCGCATAAAGAAGGATTAGTACTTCAAAAAATAATATCACCAACATAAATTTAAACAATAAGAAACTTTGAGTCTAATTTTGAGTGAAAAGTGTGGTATCATTTTTTCCTCTTTGAAAATTATTATGTAATAAAAAAGAGGTCAATCTTTCACACCAAGCCTTGGGGGCTTGTTTAAGTCCATAGAGAACTTCTGAAAGCTTGAAAAAATAATCAACACAAGAAGAATTTCAAAACCAGGAGGTTATTTGACAAGAAATTCCTCTTTTATTAAACCATTTTAAAAGGCACCTTTGACATCTATTTGAAATAATTTAAAATTTTTGTAAGCATCATAAGCAAGTTGGATACGAATGGATTCCATTCTATAAATAGGAGAAAAGATTTTATCATAATTAATATCTTTTTGTTGAGAGTATCCTTGAGCAACTAACCTGGCTTTGTTTTTTTATTACCATCTTTATTTAATTTATTTCTAAACACCCATTTTTTCCTAATCATGGAGCAATTTTTGTGTCATTTTACCAGGGTCAAGACTTGGTTTCTTTCAAGCTGATCTAGTTCTTCCTTCATAGCCTCAATCCATGAGTTGTCCTTGAGAGCTTCATCAATGCGCTTGGGTTCTATTTGAGATATGAGAGTGACTGACACTTTTTTTCTTAAAGACGAGTGTGTTTTTATAGGATCATTAGGATTTACAATAATAAATTCATTTGGATAGCTAGAATTATGTCTCCATTCATGAGGGATATTGACTTTTGGAGTTCTATCAGCAGTAGTTAACTGCTCAGTAGACTTAGTTGTGCTGTAACTCTTATTTTCTTCTGGAGAGGTTTTGAGAACTTGTTCCTTATCAGTTGTTAAGTCTCCATGTGTTGCACTTATAGGGTTGGAGTCATAAAATGCGAAATGAATAGATTCTTCAAAATTTAGAGTTCATTTATAGAAGACTCAAAATTCCATACTCGAGGGAGAGTATTCGAGAAAAATGCCTTCATCACTTCTAGGATCAAATTTTCCTGGATTATTCTTTCCATTGTTGTGAATGAAGCATTTACAGCCAAATTTAAAGTAATTGCGTGTTGGATTATTTCCTTTTAAAAGGTAATATGGGGTCTTCTTTAGTATTGATCTAATTAGGCATCTATTTAGGATATGACATGCACTACTTACTACTTCTCCCTATAAGTGACTAGGAAGGCTTGTTCCAAGAGTAGTGTTCTAGTAGTGTCCTCGAGAAATATATTTTTTCTTTTAACTACTCCATTTTATTTCTGTGATCTAGGAGAGGGTAAGTTGTGTGAGAATCAATTTTGGTTACATAAATCTTCAAAGGCATGATTCTCGAATTCTCCTCTATGGTCACTGTGTATAGTTGAATTGAAGTAGCCTACTTCTCTTTGAAATTTTCTACATAAGATTTCAAAATAATCAAGTGCTTCATATTTGTGAGAAAGAAAATTACCTAAATATATCTATAATAATCATCAATACTAATGAAAGCATATATTTTCCCACTAGTACTGGTTGTTCTAGTGGGGTAAAAAAAGTCCATGCAAATCAACTGAAGAGGCTTAAAGGTGGTCACAATGTCTTTAACTTTAAATAATGATCTAGTTTTCTTCCCAAGTTGATAGGCATCATAAATATGATCCTTTTCAAACTTGAGTTTGGGAAAGCTAATCTCCAAGTCTAGTCTTGATAAAGTTATCTATGCCATATCTATGGATCACATGAGAGGGAAGTAAGATAAGTAAAAGTAGGAATACACTTCCACTATATCATAGGTCAGACTAATTGCAATTGTTCTAACTCCTATAACTTCTCCTTTTGCATCATCACTAAATCGAACATATCCACCATCGATATATTTTATAGAATTAAAGCTTTCCTTCTTCCTATTTATGTTCCTGGAACAACCACTATCGATCATTCACATTTTTTTCTTGTATAGTTTTCTAGTGGGTCTTGCATAAAAAAGAGATTAATTTCTTTTAGGTACCCAAGATGCCTTGGGTACTTGATGGTTAGAACTTTGACCTTTTGGTCTCCAAATCCACTTACCAGATGGTTGATTTTTACAATTAAGGGATTTATGATCAACTTTACTACATGAATAATATGTAGGTTTATAATTAGAGAAATATGATTTGCAAGAGAAATATGAGTTTGAACTAGAGGGCATGTGTAGATCCTTTCCTATGAAGTCTTCTATGACTTTTGCTAGACTCTTTCTCTGAGGTTTTGTTTGAACTAATAGAGCTTTTTTGGTGATTTCTTGAAGTGTTTAAGCTGCATTTTAATTTCACCAAGTTCTTCTTCCAGCAAGTCAACTTTAATTTGACTTGCTTCAAGAAGTATATTTCACTCTTTTTTTCTCTTTAAATCAATTTATTGTACTCATCAATTACTTTCTGCAGTTCATAAATTACCATATCTAGAGTGATATGTAATTTACAAAATTTGATATAGTTTGAAGAACTTACCTTAATCATTTCTTCAATAGCCATGAAACAAATCTATTTCTAATGATACTTCATTTGATACTTCTTTATTTCTCCAAGATCAAAATTATTTTAGATTTTTATTTCTTTGAAAGTTCCTGCTTTTGTTTTTAGGGAATTTTGCTTTTATATGACAAGTCTTTTCACAGGTGTAGCATCATTCTTCTTCTCTGTGGAAGTTTTGTTGAGGTCTCAATCTTTTTGTCTCAACATATGTTTGAACCTCTGTTTTATGAGATCTAATCCTTCATCTTTTATTTCATCGACGTTTCCTTCTGCTTCAAGGGCTAGAGCAGTGAAAAAATAGTCTTATTCTTATCCTCCTTTATGTATCTACTGATATGATTCATTTTATAGGCTATGAGATTTCCTCTTAGTTCTTTGAATGACATATTTTCAAGGTCAATGTATTCTAGATTGCAACTTTGGTTTCCCAAGCCTTGGGTAGGCTTTTGTTTAGTTTTTGTACCTGTATGCTGTTTGAGTACACCATTTCTAGAGATTCAAGTTCATAGATGATTTTTTTGAATCTTGAAACATATCCTCTATGCTTTCATCATCATTCATTTTGAACAGTTCATATTCATTTACAAGAGTGTTGTTTCTTGCTTCTTTTACTTTGCTAAGGCCTTCATATGTTAGTTCAAGTTTTTCCCACACTTTCTTTGTAGTATCACAGGTTAAGATTTTGTCATACTCAGTGCCACTTACTGTACAATAAAGCAAATTATAGCTCTAGCATTAGTCTGAAGTACCTTTTGTTGTTCTTCTGTAACATCAAAAGATTCCAGGTCTAAGGTGCTTGCAGATTATTTTTCTTTCATAGGAAATCCTGGTATTGGTTTGAGACCTTTATTGATGACTATCCCAACTTGATAATTATTTGAATGAACAAATATTCTGAACTTTTTCTTCCAATAGGAGTAATATTGTCTATTAAAGTAGGGAGGTCGATTTAAGGAGTGAACATCTTGAAGTAGAGCTTTGGGAATATAGTAATTGGCCATGATCTTTTTCTCACATGTTGTTAGGTAACTCTTTACGAGAACCTACTCTGTTACCATTTGAAAATCAAAAGGAAGGAGTGAATTTAAATTCTCTCTTAATAGTCGACTAGAGGATAGAGAGATTCGACTTCTCAACAAATATATTTTCCAAACAATAAGTAGTAATTGATAATTTAAGGTCAAGAAAGTAATAAACTGAGAGATAGAATTTTTATACTGGTTCATATCACCGGCGTTTTGCCTAATCGATTCTCTTTGGGTTACAAGAGGTTCCTTTACGAACTTGGAGAAATATGGATTTTGCAATATTTGGTTTGACTATTTTCAGACCTTAACTCTTGACACAGCCTCTACTTGTATAACTATAACCAATCTTAATCATTATCATTTTGCTTACAATTATATACTGAAGAGTTTACAAAATATTTTAAAGACAAAAGACTTGACAATATTAGTTCAAGTGAATTTGATTGTCTTCCTTTACCTTCAGCATCTTCTTTTTTATGCTATTGAAGCAGTGGCTCTTCGTAAGGTAACCTAAGGGTTGTTTATCAATCAAAGGAATGGGGAATCCTTTGATTGAGTCATCTCGCATAATCATATCCATATCAGATATATCCATGATTTTTCAGTAAATTTTTCTTCCTTCTCCAGACTTATATCTTCTATTGTGCTTTCCTTGAATCTCATGTTAATTTCTGGATGTCAAGATGAATGTTTATCCATGATTTTTAGTGAGCTTTTTCTTCCTTTGAAGAGTGATTTTTTCCCATTGTGATTCCTATCATCCCGTGTTGATTTGCTGGATATTTTTTAGCATAGTTGCTGATCTTGATATCCTTTTTGGCCAGG
This sequence comes from Withania somnifera, assembly GCA_039654485.1. NCBI lineage: Eukaryota > Viridiplantae > Streptophyta > Magnoliopsida > Solanales > Solanaceae > Withania > Withania somnifera. The sequence goes on along the minus strand of JBDJHY010193539.1, from coordinate 3,364 downwards.
CTCATTATCCTTATGATTTGGTCCTTAAATTTTGGTTGTCTTTTTTAATCTTGATCTTGTGTTTCTATTGATTCCTCTTATTTTGGTACTTGATCTGTTGATCTTGCATTCAAGGAAATTATCATTATTGAAACTATTTGAACTATTTCAGGAAGTTATCATTTAAACCTTTTGTTTATGATATTTTCCAATGAAACACTCAGGTTGTACCATATAAATTATTTATCCAACTCTCTATTGAGAAAAACAGTTTTCACATCCATGTAATTCAAGATCCAAATTTGCAACTATAGCTAGAACTAAGTGAATAGAGGTAAATCATACATCAGGCAAGAAAGCCTTTCCATAGTCTATTCCTTTCTGCTGCATATATATTTTCACCACTAATTGGGAATTTTGCCTATCAACTATGCCATTAACCTTGATTTTAATTTTGAGAACTCATTTTCTCCCAGTCGCCTTGCATCCCTAAGGGAGGCCAACTAGTTCCCAAACTTTTTGGCTCTCATAGTCTCCAATTTATCTTTCATTGCTTTTATCCATCTATCTTTAGAAGGGCATGAGAGAGCCTTTTTTTATATATATTTTAGGATCATTTTCATCTTATAGGAGCATTAAAAATATTTCACCACCTTCAATTCTAAACCCTCATAGGGGAGTCTTCTTTTGAGAATCATGTCTAATATATGATTCATCATTGATTCCATTTGGATCAATATTACTACCACTCGAATCAAGAGCATTTATGCTGGTCCTAATTGGAACAAGATTAGTGGCCATATCGCTCCCATTAGGATCAAGTCGTATTTGATAACTTCTACTAAGGGTAGAAGGATTACTTTCATTCGCATCTGATGATGAAGGAGGTTGCTGATGAGAAACTAATTCATAATCTGCAAAAAGTCTCCCACTCGAATGATGTGATTTTTGTACATTTTGATCCGTTATCTCAAACAAAGATAGGTCGTGACCTACCTCTCCCTTCTTTGGAAACTTGTCCTCTAAGAATGTAGTATCTCATAATTCAAATTCATTTACACTCTCACTATTTTCCTCACCTATAAAGACATAGCCCTTAGAGGTTTCTGAGTACCTTATAAAGATACTTTTCTTTCCTCTTAGGCTCAATTTTTCATATTTGTGAGAGGAATCATGTGTCTAGGCATCACAATCCCAAGGTCTTAGTAAAATGGGTTTAGAATATCCAGTCCATAACTCTTACAAGGTTGTTTCAACTAATTTTGTCGTCACCCAGTTAAGTACATAGGTGACAGTAAGCAAAGCATCACCCAAAAATTATTTGGGAGGGAGTGCCATTATTGACCTAACCATTTAAAGGAGAATTATGTTTCTTCTCTCCACAACACCATTTTGTTGTGGAGTATTTGGAATAGTTAACTGATGAACTATTCTCTTTTCATTACATAACCCATTAAATTCAGCCGATAAGTGTTCTTGGCCATGATCAGTTTGAACAGCTTTTATCGTTTTGTCTAATTGATTTTCCACTAAGTTTATATAGTATTTGAAATAACTTATTGCTTCTGTTTTGTGGGAAATTAAATAAACATATCTAAAATAGGTAAAATATTCAATAAATGTAATGAAATAACTTCCTCCATGTCTAGCCCTAACATTCATGGACTCACGGATGTCTGAATAAATTTATTGCAAAGGACATTCAGCTCCAGTTGCTTTACAAAAGATATTCTTATAGATTTTCAAGCTAGACAATTATCACAAGCAGATAATTTCACATGTTTAATGCCAGTAATAAATTCTTGTTTCGCTAGCCATTGCATTCTTTGTTTTCCATTATGACCAGGTATAGCATGCTATATATTTACATCACAATCATATTTATTTGAAGAAGCAAACATAGAAAAACTGACATTATTATTAAATGAATCAAAATCCAAATCCATAATAATTAAACCTTTAGTCGCATAACCAAAACCAAATTGAGCTGATCCAAAAGTCAACTTAATGAAATTTACATGAAAAATAAATCAAATCCCGACTTAAGCAAAACAGAGACTAAAATAGCATTTAGGTCTCAATCACCATATAGGACTAACTTGCATGTGCAAATCCCTTCAATAAGAAGCTTATTTTTGTTACCCATATATACAAACTTTGATCAACATAGAACTCATCAAAAATCAACAAAGACACCACGCTCCCAAACTATGCGGTCCGTTGCTTCTGAGTCTACAATCCATAAAGGATTAGATTTAGATGGTAAAATAGAATTGTTACGACTCGTTTCTTAGGTCATGAGGGAATTACAACCCACCGTAGGTGAACACCTAACAAGTACAAAAAACTGGAATATAATTTAAGAAGAAGATAAAGCATAAATTTAAGGGACAAGGGATAAGCAAAAGTCTAAATATAATAAACCAACACCCCCAAAACTAAAATAAGTACATCAACTGTCATTAAAATCCAAGAAAAACAGTAAGTAGACTAAAATAAGATAAAGAATGATCTGAACACCAAATATCATTATTAACCTTAAGATCCAGATAAGTAGCATAAACTCAGAAGATCAGTGGGAATGACTCTTACTCGAATATGCATTCGAAAGATGCAGAAGTGTAGTATGAGTACAAAAAGACTGAAGCAATTGGGTACCAATAGGCATCATCGATCGACTGGCCCATATAAAAAATAAAAGCAATAAATAGACAGATAATGAAAGGAAAGACACAAAAATAAAGCAATATAGCATACAAAAAAACTAACCAATAGGATATATGAAAGTAAATACTCTAGAAATCTAGATAACATTATCGAAGATTCAAGAAAACAAAGGTAAGAACATACCTGGATTCATATAAAGAAGTATAGAAACTATAGAAAGCATGAAAGGAGCTTGAAGGATATATCCAGCAAGTAACAGTAATCAGTACAATAAATAGCAAACTAAAAGTCCCAATGTTATGCGACCGAGAGATATAAATAAGTCAATGCAATCCCTTCGGCCTCTCATACGACTGAAGAGTACAATTAATAAATAATAATCAAGGATAGAATACGTAGAATGGTATGATATGATTCTATTAAGATGTATATGCTCCTCCTTCGGTACACGTAGGTCTAATAGGAAGAACCCATGGAAGGCCTTCACCCTTATACTACTACTACCTCGCATACCTTCTTTTGATCACATACTAGCTGGATCGACAAGGTCCATAAAGGCAGTCACTGCATACTATCTTAATATCTCATAATTGTTGCCTAACCTTCATGGGCTCTAAATTAGTATAACTCAATATCATTTCTCAACCTTTACCGAGTCTAAATCAATATAGCTCAATATCAATTCTCGAATTTCACCAATTCTAAATCAATAAAAGTC
>JBDJHY010193530.1:0-11782 GCA_039654485.1 Withania somnifera | reverse complement strand
AAAATCAGCAAGAACAACCATCCCCAAAAAAGAAACGTGAAAACTATCATACACTCCCTCAGCTAGAACAGGATCACCAATAGGTGCCACAATAGCAAAAGACTAAGATATAACATCAAGATTTACACCAAACTATCTAGAAACATACTAGGATATCAAAGAAAGAGTAGCTCCAGTGTATTACAATGCATAAATATCCACCTCATAAACTCTCAACATACCTGTCACGACATCAGTTAACTATTCCTATTCCTGATAAAAATACAAAGGATATAAATGGTTTTAGAGCTGGCCTCCATCGGTAGAAGTGATATCCCTCTACTGAGGTTGGTCAGCTATCAAAATTGCTTCTAGGGTAGGGTACTAGTCTCTGGTTTGGAACTACCCTGCCTAGATGTGGTACATTCCCTCTATCTATGTCCGAACAACACAGAAGAATAACAGTTCCTCGACAGATACTCACGAATACCATGGCCAACCTAGTCACACCTAAAAACCGTTCTACCCAAGAAGACACTGAACCCATTGAAGCTTACCATACTAAACATATACTGGAGCACCACTCTACTGAGATGATTTGTTCTGATTATTCTTAGAAGGTCTAAAGTTCTGTGGAGAAGGGGTTGTTCCCTTACCACTCTTCTTCTATTGCTGCTATCTGAACCCATTAGACTTAGGTTGACCAGACTTATAATGACCAAAACTATCCCTCTTACTCTGCTGAATCTCGGTAAATGTAGCCATATCCTTCGCTATCTTCTCAAGATGCACTATCATCCTACGAATATCCATATCCATATTTAGCATAGCTATCCTCCCTTCCTGAATCAAATGAGGAGCAAGAGCAGACACAAACATGTCCATTCTGGTGTGCATTTTTGCAATAATCTCTGGAGTATACCTTGATAACTTAGTGAACTTAAACTCATGAACCCTATCTTGCCTCTTCTCTCTATGAAAGAATTGGCTCATAAATGCAGTCTCAAACTCATCCCAAGAAGGAGATGCAACTCCAACTCCCTGTTCTTCTTACACAAATTATATCAAGACCTGGAAAAATCATTCAGATGATAAGGTTGACTTTAGCTCTGATCATATCACAGATTCAATGAACCTTCTCAATAAACTTCTCTAGATCATTAATAGTCCTCTAACCATGGAACTCTAGAGGATTCAACCTCAAAAATTCCCTAGCCCTCATACTCCAGCATCAAGAGAAACTAGCTAAACCACGGGAACCTAGACAGGATACTAAACCTGAACCTGATCCATCCTTGTCTTAGCCAATCGTGTGCATCATATTGCATAACTCTACAGTGCTAATGTCTGTAGCTGGCTGCTGTAACTAAGGAGCTGGTGTTGGGGGAACCTGATTTTTGTGGTTCATTCTATCTTGGTGAGTTGATAATCCTAGAGGCATGATATGAAATGTATAAAGTACGAGTCAGACAAGGAAATATGTCAGAGTTAAACTCCAAACACAAAGTAGAAAATAAAGGGAAAAATTTCCTAAATATTTTGTATCCTCCCAATCATGAATGTGCTACAGTCACACCCAAAACTGATATTTTACTTAATGGTGGCTTTCAGAGTTAATCTAGAACTCTAAGAACCTAATGTTCTGATACCAAGATTGTCAAGCCCCGAAGCTCACCTCCTGGGCAGGCCACTCATCAAAATTAATAAAAATAATAGACTGCTAGCACAAGAGTTTACTAGATAATAAATAATAGATAAATGAGTAGGTAAACTCCAATCTCAAAACCCATATGTCTCAGTCTGACAACCTCTACTCTCTAAATAATAGACTACTAGCACAAGAGTTTACTAGCTAGTCCTAACAAATAAAAAAAAATAAAGTTTAAGGACAAGATCCAAATAAATTAATAAATTAACTCCATAGCTTTTTCTTGAATTAAGTAAGGACTCACCAATCTGCTAATCTTCTAAGAGTGAAAATATGTCAACCTTGAATGCCCGGACAAATGGAAAAATTTGCAATGGGGTTAACACATGCAGAAAGAGTAGAATCAACATATAGAACATATATTGAGCACGTGAGAAGTTATAAAACAGGTTACACAATAGTAAATGATAAGTTTGATGCAATGCAAGAACAACTAAATCATCAGCAGCTTTATCTCAACTAAGTAGTTTAAATTTTTTTAATAAAATAGTTAAAAAGCCTATTATCTAAAGTAACCTCAGCTACATATCTTAACTCTTCAGAATACAAATGATATAAAGACTCAGTTAAAAACAAGCTTTCATTTTCTTCTTTTCATAAATGTTACTTTATTTCTCTTTAAGGGAGTTCCTACAGTCGACATACCTCAAGGTATAAAGAGATGAAGTTATGTAAGGGCTTCTACCCTTTCCTAATGGAAAAGACACTATCTCTGAGTGGATCCAACTAGACACTCTAGGCACACTTACTGGGCCAAAATTGACATAAATATCATCCCTATGTTAGGCTACACAGGTTGAGCTATAAAGGCCTCTGCCCACCCTTGGTGCAAATACTCCTCCCATAAAAATATAATTATTTTCATTAAACTTTATCTTTCAATATTCTCGACTTGTGGACACCCTCTGATTAACCACTAGACCTTCCCAAAATCTTTCGGCTAAAACTCTCAATTTTTCCAAAACAGGCAATTATAGTAAAATTAGACTCTTCATAAACTTCTCACTCAACGGCTTATCAATTAAGAAATAGAATTTTAAATTCTCTTCAATCAAGACTAATTATCTCAAATACTCAATTAGACATGCTCTATAAATAGGTTTTAAAAAACCAAGTAAAAAGCCAATATTCATGGCACTTCAATTCTCTTATAAAATCTCAAGAGTAAACTTCAAATAGCTTATCAATTCATACTTTCAAAGTATAATTACTTCTCTTCAAGTTAGGTAAAATTAGTCACAGTTTGTCAATTTAGACATTCTTCACGTTCATACTCGAAATCATGTAAAGTTAAGTAATTATAACACCTTAATACTTAATTCAAGTTTTAATAATAAACCTTAAAAACAATATTCAATTCCTTCCTCGGAGCTTCTTTCTTTCTTTTATTTCAATTATGAAAATACGCTAACTCATGAAAACTTTAGTATTCATCATGTAAATTGCATGGTTATATCAGGATCATATAAACTTCATCATTACAGCTCAAAATCGTCAACTCAAGGAATCTTAATTATTGAATTATATAAGAACCCTAGCATGCTTTTACATATTCAAACATGTACTTAGAAAAGGTTTTTTGGGCACAACAATTATATAAGTCCTTTTTTAAGGTCTATGTACCTTAATTGAAGAACATTGATGGAGGAAAGTTGGTGAATTTACCCTAAGATGAATCCTTGAAGAACCCTAGCTTTGTTCTTGAGAGAATTTGAGATAGGAACTTTATTTTGATTTGATTTATCATAAAATAAATTAAAATCAGTGTTTGGGGCTTACCTTGGAATTTTGAACCCAAAACTACATGGGATTGATGTTCTAAAAGGTAGGAAATGTCAAAAATAACCTTTCAAAACGGGAAAAACAATACCCAAAATAATATGTAACCGCGACCCTAACTGTGTCATGGTAGTTGTCACAGCTGGCACCAAACTCTATCATGGTTGGTGCTGCATCAACTTCCCAAATGTTGCACAGTGAATTCCATGGTTACCCTCAACATATTTTTCCTTGCATGCTTCTCTTAAACGTGGCACGTTTGCAATCACATTAATTTTTTAATCGTGGCATATTTGGAGGTTTCTAAGCATGTATAACATATATAAACAAGTGCTATTGATCCCCAATCATTACCATGCCTCTATAAATGAAAAAAACACCATTTTATCCCTTAAAAACACAAACATATGTTAGAATCACAAGAAATCATAGAGATACTACAACGCTCTAAACAAAGGGGCATAACTTTCTAATGTGAACTTGAAATGATGCGAGGTTTATTTTACTATGAAGAATACTTAGAGTCAGTCGTAAATATGGAAACCAAATCCACACATGTAAAAGATGGATAGAACCACTTAGGCTCACATTAAGGCTCAATGTTTCAATTAATCCATATAAAAATAAGAGTTAAACTCTAGATAACTCTTCTAGGTGTTACAGCAAGAGTGTGGAAGGGATAGTGGTTCATCAGAGGGTGTTCATTAGTGGATAAGATCAAAAAGAAAAGTTTAATAACAATATATTTTATGGGATGAGAATTCACATTGAGAGAGTGGGTAGAGGCCCTTATTCCCTCAACCTCCATAGACTAAATTGGGGATTATATATTTTGGCCCAGTAAGTTTTCCTTTGTAGACTAGTTGGATCCACTAGGTGAAATGAGGTTCATACTCTTTGGAAAGATATGTAGGCCCCTCTACATAGTGTAATATGTAGACTTCACTGCTACATCTTTGAGGTGTGTCGGTTGTAGAAACTCCCAATGAGAAGTAAAATTTAATGTTTTGAAGAGAAGTAAGAATTGAATTGTCATGCCCCAGAGCTCATCCCCTCGGCATGACAGGCATCCTTAGTAACTAAGTTGTCCTAGCATCCTTGGAAAAACCACTTGGATCATGCATATCTCTATTCACATCACTCAGTGGAAGCAAAAAAACAATATCATAATTGTAATGGGCACCTCACAATATTCAATAAATAGTCTTATAAAAGAATAAATAAACTTTAGTCTCAAAATCATACATCTTAGTCTGAAAGCCTCAACTCGCTAAATAATGTACTGCTAGCACAAGAGTTTACTAACTAGTCTCTATGAATAAAATAATAAATAAATAAGGATAAATTCCAAACTCTAGACAAATAACTAAATAAAATCAACTCCATAGCAGGGCCATCGAATCAAGTGACGACTCACCAATCATTTTGTCTTCTAAGAGTGCAAGCAATGTCAACCTTGAGCTTTTGAGTAGCTAACAAAATTTGCATAGGTTTTAACACATGAATCAAGAGTAGAATCAGCACACAAAATATGCACTTAGTACATGAATAAATATAAAATAGGCTATACAATAGTAAAGAATAAACCCTATGAAATGCATGAACAATTAAATCGACATCAACTCTATCTCATGTAAGCATTTTAAAAGTTTATAATAAAATAGTTAAAAATATCATACCTCAAATAAACTCTGTTAAAATATCTTAATTCATCAGTTTTTAACAAGTGATAAAAACTCAATTAAAAACATTCTTTTACTTTTTTCCTTTCAAAATTGTAACCTTTACTTTTTTTCAAACTGTCAATTTTACTTCACTGTGGGAGTTTCTATAACCGACATACCTCAGTCATAAAGCGTGAGGGATACATATAACACCATTTAGAAGGGCCATCATACCTTACCAAAGGTTACGAGCCTACAGCTGCTCTAGTGGATTCAACTAGTCTATCACAAGCACACTTACTAGGTCAATTGATATAACTATCATCCCTACATTAGTCTATGTAGGTTTTGGGTATTGCGGCCTTAGTTTGCCCACCCTCAGTGCTAATGCTCCTCCTAAAAAATATTATTTATTCTTTGTTCACTTTCAACTATCTTATGACTAGTGGAATTCCCCTTCCTAAAAACCACTAATCAAGCTATCACATTATTCAATTACCATTGATCAGGAAAAATTAGTCAATTATGACTCTTCATTAACATTCTGTTGTTCATCTTATCAATTTAATAATACTTCATTACTTCTTCTTATATAGTCTTAATTAGCAAAAAATAGTCAATCTAGACATGATTTACCTTCATACTCAAAATCATGTAATGAGTCAAGTAATTATGAGATCTCAATGCTTAATTCAAGTTTTAAGAGTAAACCTTTTAAAATAATAATCAACTCATACCTCAAAGCTTCTTTTTTTTTTTTACTTCAATTAAGAAAACATGATAACTTATAAGGACTTTCATAATTAAATAATCATCATGAAAACTTTATCATTCTAACTCAAAAACATCAATTAAATCATCACTTTAGGGAATCCTAGTTTATAGAATTAAACAAGAACCCTAGTATGCTTCTACACCTTCAAACCTTATTTAGAAAAGGGTTTTTAGGCACAAGAATAAAATTAGTCCTTGTTCCTATCCCCTGTACCTGAACTGGAGTTTTCTATAGTGGAATTCGATGAAGAATTTGCTGCAACAAGACCTCCTTCATGAAACTCTAACCATGCCTCTTGAGAGAAAACTTTGAAGAGATTTCTTCTTTCAATTTGATTATAGTTTACAAAAGAAAGGTATAGAGTTTAGGTATTTATATTAACCTATTTAGAGTACAAAATAGCATGGGATTGGGTTAAAAGAGATGGGAAGTTACAAATCATTCCTTACAAAACTTGACTAAAAATCAGCGGTTAGAGGTTCATGAGTGGACCTACGAGTCGTAGGTAGGTACCACGACTCATAGTTCCATTTGTGGAATTAGTGAGGGGTTCATTAGAGATTTATAGGAACCTTATTCCAGTTTTTCATGAGTCCTGCTACGAGTCATAGGTTGGAGGTTAACTACAACTCATAGGTACCTAGAAAGAATTTAGTTTCTGGAATTTCACTATAGTGCATACCTTAGTAAAATGCCCATAACATTTTACTTCACACTCTAAATGATGCACAGCTTATTAAGTTAGAAAATAAACTTAGACATTTTTCTATGGAGAGGTTATACATCACCTAAATTCTCATACATTGGTAGGTATGATCATTTTAAGTTGATACACGCATTTAATGGAACAAAAAACTAGGTTAGGGTAACAAAGTTTGTAAAAATTGGATCCTCTATATCACGAGTGAGACTCATGACTCATGAATCCCTCCCATAACTCGTAGGAACACTCGTGGTCTAAGGATAGAAAGTTTATCTTTCTGGATCCGTCTCATGAGTCATTGTACAACTCATGAGGGCTTTGCGTGAGTCGTATCTTGATTCATCATCACCTGGAATGAAACATTTTGTTTGCTAAGTATAAAAATAGAGTTTATAGACTGATCCAAGTATGGAAAATTACATTAATGTGTTGAAGAAAAGTAAAAATTGAATGAAAGTGGTAGCTTGATTGGTAGTTTTCTGTGAGGTTGAATTCCACTAGTCTTAAGGAAGGGGGATATGAAAATTTGATAGTTTTGACCAGCTTCAGGGTTCTACTATATTTTCAAAAATTGATTTAAGGTCAGGTTATCACTAGTTAAGGATTCATCCTGGGGACAATATGAAGACTATTTTTGGACCTGTTATGGACACTACGAGTTTTTGATTATGTATTTTAGGTTGACTAATACCTCAACCGTATTTATGGATTTCATGACTAGGTTTTTTAGTCCATATTTGGACTCTTTTGTAGTTGAGTTCATCTATGACATCCTAGTTTACTCCCAAAGCCGAGATCAGCATGAGGAGCATTTGAGGATTGTACTTCAAACTTTAAGGACTGAGCAGTTCTTTGTGAAGTTCTCAAAGTCTGCTTTCTGGTTAGACTCTATAGCATTTCTTGTCATGTTGTATCTTCATCAAGTATCAGTGTGGATCCAATGAAGGTTTCAGTGGATTGTTATTCACAATGTCCTACTACACCTCTAGGCATTCGCAATTTCATTAGTTTAGATGGCTATTACAACTGATTCATATTGAGTTTTTTATCCATTGTAGTTCCTATGACTAGATTGACTCAGAAGGACATTCCTTTTTGGTGGTCAGAGGAGTATGAGTCAAGTTTTCTGAGACTCAAAGAGTTGCTCACCTCAGCATTAGTCTTGTCACTTCCAATTGAGGGCCATCTATATATAGTTTACTCTGATGCCTTTGTTAGTGGTTTAGGTTATGTATTAATGTAAAAGGGTAGCATTATTGTATATGATTCATGCTAATTAAAGGTTCACGAGTGTAACTACCCTACCCATGATTTGGAGTTGGCGAAGGTAGTTTTCGTGCTCAAGATCTTGAGATATTATCTCTATGGAGTTCATTGTGAGACTTTCACCAACCACCACAATTTGTAGTATATATTGAGCTACAGGGAGATCAATCTTAGATAGAGGAGATGGGTTGAGGTTCTAAAGGACTATGATATTATCATTCTTTATAATTCAGGTTGGGTAACTATGGTTGCAGACTCCTTGAGCCGAAAGGCAAATACAATGGGTAGCTTGGTTTCCATATTAGTTTTAGAGAGGCCATTAGCCATACACATCCATTCTCTAGCTAACCATTTGGTTAGGTTGGACATTTCAGACTTGAGCAGAGTTCTTGTATATGTTAAGTCTAGACCTACTCTATTTGATCATATCTTATAGTGTCAGTATGATGATAGATCCTTGGTTCATATTCAAGGGTTGGTTCCCGAGGGGTGACTATAGGGGTACGCCAATAAATTCAGATGGTGTGTTATGGATGGCAGTGGTATTTATTTTTCTAAGGGTTGATGACTTGATTTAGACTATTCTACATGAGGCACATTGTACCAGATACTCCATATATCCAGGCAAATCAAAGATGCATAGAGATTTGATACAAAATTATTGGTGGTGTGGCTTGAGATTTATGTTACGAGTTTTGTTTTTTGGTGATTAAGTTGTCAGCAAGTGAAGTCAATCACCGCAGACCAAGTACCCTATTCCTAAGTAGAAGTAGGAGAGGGTTACCAAGGATTTTATTTTTGGACTTCGTTATACTTCCAATGGTAATAATTGTATTTGGGTCATCGTGGATCGATTGACCAAGTCCACTACATGGGGTTCCGATTTCTATCATTTTAGACAAAGGTTCTCAATTCACTTCTTAATTTTAGAGGACTATATAATGAGGGATGGTAACAGAGGTAGCTCTGAGTATTGCATTTTATTTGTAGACTAATGGTTAGTCTGTGTAGACTATTCAGATACTTTAGGATATGCTTCAGGCTTGTGTTTTCAATTTTTGTGGTAGTTGGGATCAAAATTTGGCCTTGGCAGAGTTTTCATATAATAACATCTACTATTTCAGCATCCAGATAGCACCATTTGAGGCTTTGTACAATAGGCATTGTAGATCGCCAATTTTTGCTACAGTAGTGTTGAGGTTCGGCCTCAAACTTCAAATTTGATTCCAGATGCTATAAAGAGGGTTAGAGTTATCTAAGATAAATTCAGGATAGCACAGAGTCGGAAAAACACCTATGCAGATCGTAGACTTCTGCCTCTTAAGTTTAGTGTTGGAGATGTGGTTTTTCTATAGGTTTCACCCGTGAAGGGCATCATGTAGTTTGGTTGGAGGGGTAAGCTTATCCTTTGGTTCATTGGGCCATAAGAGATTACTAAGCGAGTTGGGGATGTTACATACATATTATCGCTACCTCCAGAGTTAGCACGGTTCATCTAGTTTTCTACATCTCCATGCTTTATCGCTATGTACCATACCCCTTCCATGTGCTTCATCCCGAGTGAGTTTAGCTGTATGATCATTTGACTTATGTAGAGCACCCTGAGTCCATTATTGACATAGATGTGAGACGGATAAAATACAGGGATGTTCCTATTGTAATATTTCATTAGGATCCTTGTCCGCTTGAGGTAGCTACTTGGGAGACAGAGAGAAATTGCGAACCCAGCACACTTATTTATTTGAGCCTTCAGTTACTGCTTTATTTCTTAAACTTTTTCAAACAAAAGTTCCTTTAGTGGCGGATGTGTAATGACCCTCGGGGGCATTTTGTATTTTTGAAATTTCTTTATGTTTATAGCATTCTTGTAGCTACCACAGGTTATTTTTGACTTGTTGGGACTAGTAGTTTTTTTTCCTAGTAATTTTATAGCTTTATTCCCTTTTGATTATTGCTACTTCAGGCCTTTTTCATCACAAAAGATCTCGAATCATCATTGCGTTGGTTCCCTAGAGTCCGTAACATCGATAACATAAACTTTTTATATATAGGTTATTGAAAATAGACTCCATTTCCATTCCTTGTGATTTTTAACCATTTTCAGAAAAGGCACGGTGACTGGTAAATCGGTTAAATGGTCGATAAATTAGCAGTCTTTCTATCACTTTTTCTTTCATAAATTTTCTAACTTTTTCTTCCATTTTTCCTCTAAAATTCTTGATTTTCAGAGCCTATTTAGTCATAATGAAAGGTTATATCGAAGTTTTGATCTGTAGACACCCGATTTCGTGGTTCTAAGATCGTTTTTACTAGGTAATTTCTTGGTTTCTCTTTAGTTATAAAGTGTTTCATATTATATAAACTTTCTAGGCCCATTTCTTCATTTTCTACTATTGGTTTTGAGCCAGATTTTGTACCATACAATCTATGAGTTGTGCTCTACATATTGGTAAATATATTCTATTTTTTCGAGCTTCAAGGATTCACGGGCCCATTTTTAGTTTGGATTTTAACCTTGATATTTTTATACCAATACGGGTCTTACTTTACTCATCTTGATGTGTGGGTTATTTTTTTGATAGCTCGTTCATGATTTTTGGATATCTCAGTACGCTTCTTGAGGTTACCGCTGGAATCTAGGTAGGCTATGGGTTACTTCATTTAAATTGGGTATTGAGTATTGCATATGCTTGGAAAATTTCCAGCTTAAAGTTGGGTTACTAGTTTGGAGCCCAGTATAGTTTTTATCTTGTCCTATAGCTTATCTTGATAGCCCTTTATGCTCGATATATACATCCCAGGGCTATGAGGCCCTACTTGCATGTTTTAAGCTATCTTGCGAAAATCGTTGAGGTAGGAGAAGGGATTACACTAGTTACTAGAGCTTAGTAGTTATACCCTGATTTTAGCTAGTGGTTTTAGAGCCTATCTAGACTATTGATCTGTTCTATATTGCGAGCATGCATTTATGTTTTAAAAGCTAAGTAGTTTTTTGTAGAAGTATAATCAAAAAGTGATTTCTTACCTATCATATTGATATTTTCCACGACTGCACTCATGAGAAGTATGGAGCTATTTCCTCAGATCATTGATCCTATTTTCTCATTATCACTATTATTATTGGATATTACCTACATAACAACAGTTAGGTTTTACTGAGATCTGGATTTACCTATATGGTTGGGTTAGAGTTTTCTACTGAGATATGATTTATGGGCTAATCCCGGATTTGAGCATTTATGCACTGATGACTACTCCCTCGTGGCTTTTTTCAAGGATTTTATATGTGGGATCTAATCCCTCCATGGACCCTTCAACCTAGGTCGCAATGCTAGGCATGATGGCGCAGTCTAGGGGAGAGGTATACAGGCAGAGTAGTATTATATATAGAGGTCTCCCACGGGTTCTTCCTGTCATGGCTATGCACTAAGGAAGGTGCATATTGGAGATATTTACTTTCTCAAAACCTCTTTGCATTGCTTTATTCATGATTATTTGTACTCTTCGGGCATACAGGGGAGTCTCATTGGATTACCTATGTGCTGGTATATTTGTTGCTAGCTAGGATTGTTGTGGCTGCTTTCCTCTCTTACTTGTTGGTAAATTATTTCATTACTTGTCCTGTACTCTCTTTTTTTGTTCTTCCTTTTGGTGGTTATGTTGGAGCTCCAAATACATGTCGCGTTGTTCATGGCTCTTCTGTGACTTAGGTGCACTTGTGTGATATTTCCTAGTTTGTTTTTGATTGCCTTTTATCTTTCCCATTCTTACTTTTTCTCAGTCGGCCTATGATGCCTACTGGGTACCTGTAGTTTTTGGTACTCAAGCTACACTTCTGCATCTTTTTGTGATGCAGATCCTGGTATGAGTTAGAGGAGCGGATGCAATTGTACGGGATAGTTTGGAGC
>JBDJHY010193520.1:0-11783 GCA_039654485.1 Withania somnifera | reverse complement strand
CAATACAGGAAAACTAGCAACTCAAGTATCAACAAATGTCACATAGACAGATAGTGCTAGCTAATCACATAATAGGACGCAGGTAATGGAAGAGAATGTACCCAAAATCCTTGCAATAATATATGTGAATTTAACTCAATAAATTATAGGAATTAAGGAAGATAAGGAATAGAGCATGGTCGGTATACTGGCAAACTCAAGTAGAATAATAACTAGACGAATCAAAGTAATAAGCACTAGTTCCCACACAATAAGGAGCAGCAAGTAGACAATAATAACAATTAAGCAGTAACATTAATAATAATGTAAACCACATAAATGCTGACAAGTCCCCCATAAGAAGTGCAGCGTACATACAAACACGCTCACCCGTAGGCATCCCATACTACAAAGGGTACACTGAAGAAGATAATTGCAGAAAAGTAACAAACACATGGTCATCAAAGAACCTCACATCCCACTTTCAAAACCAAAAAAAGGAACCTTGTGCCCCGCAATAGTGTTTCTGCCTCCACCCTGTGCCTTATATTAAAATCAGTAACAGCGTACTCGGCAAATCAAGGTGCTCAACACTGATGTAAGTCTATGTATGGTAGTATAACCTATGGTCATCAACAATCATATCTCCATAACCATTAGAACGATGTGTGTCAAAAAAATATACTCACTGATGTACGACAACGGTCTCAAGTCCCAACACTGTACTCACTACCAAATAGAGTCGATCTCAAGTCCCAATATTTTAGTAATAGAAATAGATATATGCGTAAGTCCTGGTGCCAGGAGGTAAAGCCTAGACTAAAACAGGTAAAACAGTGTTACCAGGTGCTCGATACCATATGGAGACTAAATCAGTACAAGAAAGTTACTTATGTTATTATTATTAATAAATTTATTTTAGATCTTTATCTTGCCATGAAATTATGTTATCAAATCATCCACCGGCCCAAGGCTCATAATCAGGAGGTGATACTACCCAGCCCCAATGCACTCTCATCGGAGCCGTTGGCTCGATCACCCCGTGTCATGAAAGCCCAGTATATCAACAACACCTATAACATGAAATATCCACACCTTATGCCCTACACAGGTATCTATAATCAATTACTAAGTCTCGGGCCCCATATCACTCGAGTGCCAACATAGAATGAATGGAATAGCGGTACTGGGATACTATACGACCAGCTACAAAAACTAAGGATGCTATTCAGTTTAATTATTAAAGCTATAAACCTAGAGATAGCCCCAAGGAACCTACCTATCGTCTGACAACGAAGCTTTGCAAATCCACTAATCTTACTTCGACTGCCATCAAACGTGCTCCAAATGATCTGAAACTTGCTCCAATGAATTCTATTAGATAATGTGAGTCTAATGGTGCAATGAATACTAAGTTCTGGACGGGGCCTAAAATGGGCTTGTGGGGCCCGCTTGCTAAAACTGTAAACAAAATTAAACATGAGGTTCCCAACACTGGCAGGAACTCGTGCCTAAAATTTGAGCTCAAGGCTAGTAACGAATGAGCTTCAAATCGGCCTAGAAAGAATTAGGTAACTAGGGTATAAATATCTGATATAAACGATAACCACGCTAGAACTCGAATGACATAGAGACTCTAGGAGCAACATATATACTAATAATGAAGAAATATACTAAAGAAATCAATTTATGAGATTATTTCTTCAACCCCACACTTTTAGCCATTAATGGAGGAAAATCATGGAAATAAGGAAGAAGAAGAGAGAGGAAACACACCAAATCCGTGTAAAATCGATGAGGAATATTGATAATAACTTCTTTGACCTTTTGGTAGTATTTGGGGAGTATTTTTGCTTTGGAATGAAAGAGAAAATCAATTTAGGTTGAAAAATAAGGAAAAGATCTACAGGTGGACTTAAATAAAATTGGCAGTCAAATAACCCTTCGCGATCACATGCCTATGGCTGCGATCGCGTTGAAGAAATTCACAAAGCATCCCGATCGCATAATGCTACCGCGATCGCGAAGAAGAATTTTCCTAGAATGAATCTTGATCGCATGATGAGTGTTGCAATCATACAAGGAAAGGAAAAATGGGCATCACAATTGCTTCTAAGGGTCTTGATCGCGCAGAACAAAAATCTGCACCAGTTGTAGATTAGAATCTGCAATAATTCGAATTTTGTACCAGAAGGTTCAAGAATCAAACGGAGCCCAATTTTGGTAAACCAAATATACGAACAGCATGGAAATGATATTATAGACTCAAAGAAATCAATAAAACTAACTTCTAAGGTCGTTTACTCAAAATTACCCTTCAAACCAAAAGGGCCCAAAAATGCATCTTTCCGCCAACACCGTAAAATTGCAATGATAAGCATGAAAATTAAACCAACACCTCACCTAGTCTAAATTAATCATTATGGATCTTCTGGAAGCATAAGAATTCCAATGAGACACTCCGAACATTGAATTACCACTCAAGCTCCACTTTTAGGCTTAAACTTAGCTAAATTTCACAAATTTGCATAACTCGCAAACGAAACCTCCAAAACACAAACTTAGGGTTAATCCTAACTTTGTTTGTTATTCTAAAGCTAAAAGAACTGTCGGAATTTAATTTCGAGCTCATCTTGAAGGAAAGTTGACTTTGGTCAATGAGTACTTAGTTTTCGACTCTAAAATATGGAATTTGAGATATTTCTCGATCGATTTTCCAGGGATCCGAACTGTCTTTCCTAGCAAGTCATAAATGACTTAAAGAAACTTCCAAAATTCTCTAGAATTCAAAATGTCATGTATTTATCATAAATGACCATGAGGGTCAGTACACCGGTATGCCGTCCATATTCTCCTCTTGTCCCCTTTTGACTCTGGTTTATTGTATTATTATTCATATTTACTATTGTATGGAATCCAGGTGCATCTTCCTTCATTGCCTGAGATCCCATTATATGAGTAGCTAGCAATACATGTCTAATTGTACTTGATTCTTATTTGAGTAGCTAGATTCCCTTGTACTATTTTCTTCTTTGACCCATTTATTGTATTCATTATTTACTGTTCTTATTATTGATATTTTCCAGTAGGCCCTTGAAGCTTACCGGGTATAGGTTTTTTTAGAAGCTTGTATTCATACTACACTTACACATATGTAGATTCGAGTACAGGTGCTCGATCGTGATTATAGATCATTGTTTATGTAGATTATATTCTACTTCAGAGATTCAAGGTGAGCTTGGATTCTGGCTTTACCTACTTCTCTTCGGCATTAGCATTTTTATTTTATCTCCATGTATTTTTGGAGATATAATTATTTTGGACATTTTAATTCTTATTCTGTACTTAGTGATCCGTATTACACTGATATCGAGTTTCGGTACTTATTTTTTATTCTTACTACTTCTGCTTTATTCACTTATATACTGCTCTTTTAAACTTCTATTTTCCAAATTTAATATAGTAGTCCTCCGCTTCAGCTTTGGACTACGGGGTTGGTTCTCCTACTATTGGTGTAGTAGGTGCCATCATAATCTGAGAAATTGGGTTGTGACATATTGGAATCAGAACCTAGGTTCGTTGGTATTACTATATTGAACCGATGTCTAGTAGAGTCCTGTGTATTAATAGGGATACGTCTGTTGCTTATCTTTAGGAGGCTATAGTGATATTTAGGAAAATTGTCTCTTTCTTTTGAATCTTGTATTGTGCGTACATCCTTGATGGTTTCTTGAAAATTATCACTCATTTTCATCACTCTTTAGTAGATGCCCTTTAGCAGATGCCCCGTACACATTCTTCAGTAGCTAGGAAGACAGCTAGAGCACCTGCAGAAGTGTCTACTCAAGCAACTACTTCTAAGGTTCCACCACTGCTTGCAACACTTGTTGCAGCAGCAGCTGCAGTGCCTCTAGCCTCACCTATTCAAGAACCTATTAAAGTGCCTTCTTCTGACATTCGTAGCATATTTTGGTAGCTACTTAGTGCTTATGGGTATTCTACTACCGAGGTGATATATCCTGCAGTTCTAGTATCACATCCTACAGTTTTAGTCCCTACAGGGAAGTCGGTTCCACTCTCTAGCATAGATTTCAAAACCTATTTAGGTCATACCAGTGCATATCATTGCTCTTACTATTAAGAAGTAACAAGCTATGTCAGACTAAGAACAAAAGCTTCAAACTAGGTTTTTGAGGTTAGATCCCTCTAGATTCACTGGAGTTCTAGGAGAGGATGCCCATAAGTTCATCGTTGAGTGTGAAGAGAGACAGACTAACATGGGTGTACTGCAGACCCATGATGTTTACTTTACCATACATCAGATGCGTGGTACGGCTAAATAGTAGTGGAGAGCATTCATGGTTTGTAAACACACAGGTTCATCCTAGCTAACTTGGGCTAATTTTATAAGGTTTTCATGTGGAAGTTTGTATCCAGGGCTGAGCGAGAGATCCTAAGAGAGGAGTTCAAAATACTTAAGAAGCAAACGATATCTATAATCGATTATAAGGCTGGGTTCCATCAGCTTTCAGTGTATGGTGTCGAGTTTATACCTACAAAGACGAACAGAGTTCGCTAGTTTGCATATGGGTTGAGAGTCAGGATTAGCAAGGTAGTAACATTGTTGGTGTTTGATGGTCATCCTTTTCAGGTTGTGGTTGATCAAACTAATTCGATGGAAGCCCTCTATTGTGAGTCGCTTCAGCGCAATGAGAAGAGACAATGACACTAGGAAGGTTATAGTGGGTCTCGTTCTAGGGGCCGCAGGAAGTTTTATCAGGCACAAGGCTAGTCTAGCAGGCTGGTGTCAGCATCATTATAGGTTTTATCTCCATCTCCTGAACACAATATTCATGACGGGCCGAATTGTCATATCAAAGCAGTCAGATGGGTTCTGGTAGAGGATCCCGATAGAGTGGTCCATTTAGGACGTATTATGAGTGTGGTCTTGTGGGCTATTATGCTAGAGATTTTCAACAGAGAGTATTTATTCATATTTCACCTCAGTCTGCATAGCCTTTGAGATCAGTGCCTCGTCCAGCTAGAGGTGGAGCACAAGGTAGTTATAAAGGTGGTAGTTAGCGTGGTAGGGGTGGTAATTGTGGTGGTGCAAGTCATGGGGGTGATCACCATTAATATGTCATTCCTGCTCGACCTGAGGCTATGGCCTCAAATGTTGTCATTACAGGTTTGATTTTTGTGTGTTCCACACCTACGTCAGCATTATCTGACTTTGGTCATGCACTGACAGGCTTTATTTCTTGCTTTCAGGCTAAGAGGTTAGTAGAGAGAGGGTTCTTAGTAAAAATTAGCATATGTTTGTGATATATAGGCCGACACTCCTACTCCTGAGTTTGTTCTTTTGTTTCTGAGTTCCTTGATGTATTCCCGACCAACCTATTAGGCCTACCACTAGAATCGGATATCGATTTTGCTATTGATTTAGAGTCAGGCACTAAGCCCATTTTTATTACTCCATATCATATGGCCCGTAGAGTTGAGGGAGTTGAAGGTTTAGCTCCATGATTAATTAGATAAAGCGTTTGTCCGTTTCAGTGTGTCACCTTGGGTGTGCCAGTTTTCTTTGGGAAGATGAAAGATAGTACTATGAGAATGTGTATTGATTATCGACAGTTGAACAAAGTTACTGTGAAAATCAGATATCCTATACGAAGAATTGATGACTTGTTTAATCAACTACAGGGAGCAGCAGTGTTCTCTAAATTGATTTAAGGTTCGGCTACCATCAGTTGTGGATTCGGACAGAGGATATACCCAAGAGAGTGTTTAGGACCTGACATGGTCACTATGAATTTCTTGTTATGTCCTTTAGATTGACAATTGCTCTAGCATCTTTTACACAATTGATGCATAGGGTGCTTAAGCCTATCTGGACTTATTTGTGATTGTGTTTATTGATAACATCTTGGTGTATTTGCGAAGTAAGTCTGACCATGAGCAGCACTTGAGGTTAATCCTCCAGATACTGAGAACACAAGATTTATGTTATGTTCTCAAAGTATAAGTTTTGGTTGGATTCAATTGCATTTTTGGGATATGTAGTGTCCAAGGCTGGTATCAAAGTTGATCCAGCAAAGATTTAGGTGGTACATGATCGGTCAAGGCCGACTTATGTTTTTGAAATTTGTAATTTTATGGGTTTGGATGGATATTATCGGTACTTTGTTGAAGGGTTCTTATCAATTGTAGTGCCTTTGACCAAATCGACCAAGAAGGATGTTGCCTTACAGTGCTATCAAGATTGTGAATTGAGTTTTTTGAAGTTCAAGGACTTATTGACTTCACCTCTAATTTTGAACTTGCCAGTGGGGGGTCAACAATTCTCCATGTATTGTGACGCTTCTGGTGTTAGTTTGGGTTGTGTTCTGATGCAACAGGGTCAAGTTATTGAATATTCTTCGAGGTAGCTAAAGGTTCATGAGTGTAACAACCCCACTCATGACTTAGAGTTGGTGACAATAGTATTTGCACTTAAGATCTGGAGGCTTTATTTATATGAGGTTCAGTGTAAGATCCTTACTGACCATCATAGTCTTCAAGACATTATGAGTCAAAGAGAATTAAGTTCCAGTCAAAGAAGGGGGATTGAGCTACTAAAGGACTATGACATTTCCATTCTCTATCATCCACGCAAGTCAAACATTGTGGTGGATGCCTTGAGCCAGAAAGCAGTTAATATGGGAAGCCTAGCAACCTTTTTAGTTTTCAAGAAGCCATTAGTGGTGGAAGTTCAATCGTTGGCTAGTTGATTGGTTAGGCTTGATCTGTCAAACCCAGGAGAGTGTTAGTATGTGTTGAGGCTAGATCTTCCTTGATATATCAGATTCAATAGCATCAGTTCGAGGATAAGTGGTTTGTTGCTTTTCGTAGTTAGATATCAGCTAGAGAGGCTAGCAGGGCTTCTATTGATTTAGATGGTACGCTTATTTTATTCATCCTGGTACAGCCAAGATGTACCATGACTTGCAAAAGTTGTATTGGTGGAAAAGAATGAGGAGGGATATTGCATAATATGTGTCTAAATGTTAAAACTTTCAGTAGGTTAAGTATAAGCGTCGGCGACCAGATAGTTTGATACAAAGACTCCCTATTTCTTCTTGGAAATAAGAGCGGGTGATTATGGACTTTATTTCTGGGTTTCCAAGGACTATCAGAGGTTTTGATACAGTTAGGGCCATTGTTGATAGGCTAACCAAGTCAAAGTATTTCGTTCCTACTAACTCCTCCTATAATGCTACGTGTCTAGCTCAAATCTATTCGTGAGGTGGTTAGATTGTATGTTGATCCTATATCTATCATTTTTTACAAAGGCACCAAGTTCACTTTGTAGTTTTGGAGGTCTATTCAGCAAGACTTGGGTACCGAGGTTCATTTGAGTACAACATTTTATCCGAAGACCAACGGTCAGTCCAAGCAGACTATTTAGGTGTTGGAGGATATGGTGAGGGTTTGTGTGATTGAATTTGGTAGTGCTTGGGAATCTACCATTGGATGAGTTTTCTTATAATAATAGCTATCACTCTGGCATTAAGATGGCACCATTTGAGGCATTATATGGTAGACGGTGTAGATCACCTATTGGTTGGCTTGATAGTTTCGAGGCCGTAATCTAGTCTACAGACTTATTGTGATTCTCTTGATCGGGTTCAGTTGAATCAGGATAGATTGAGGGCAACACAGAGTAGGAAGAAGAGCTACACTTATCGTGGGCTTCGTTCCTTAGAGATTAGAGGTGGTGATAGAGTGTTTCTGTGAATATCTCCTATGCACAGTGTGATGAGATTTGGTAGGCGGGGAAAGCTTATTCCCAAGTATATAGGGCCATATGATATTTTAGAGAGAGTTGGTGATATTGCCTACAGGTTGGCCTTACATGCAATGCTTTCAGTCGTTCATCCGGTATTCGATATTTTGATGTTGCAGTGGTATATTGTCGATGAGTCTTATGTCTATTGAGAGGATTTAGTGCATGTGGATGAAAATTTATCCTTTGTTGAAGAGCCAGTGAGAATTCTAGCTAAGGATGTCAGAAAATTGAGGTCCATAGAGATTCCAGAGGTTAGGGTGCAATGGAGGCACTGTCCGATCGAGGAAGCTACTTTTGGGAGATTAAGAGTGAGATACAGAAGCAGTGTCCACATCTATTTAAGACATCAGGTACTTTCTCTTCCCATTTATTACATGTTTTTACTTGACTTTCGGGGACGAAAGTCATTTTACTAGTGGATGTTGTAATGACCCTTATGGTCATTTATGATAAATATGTGAAGTTTAGCATTCTAGAGCATTTCGATAGTTTCCCCTATTCATTTATGACTTGCTGGGACTGGTAGCTCAGATCCCTGGCAGCTTAGTTAAGAAATATCTCAATTGCCTATCTTAGAGATTAAAACTAAGTACTCATTGACCAAAGTCAACTTTCCTTCAAGATAAGGTCAAAATTAAATTTTTATAGTTTTGTCTCCAAAATACCAGACAAAGTCAGGATTGACCTTAAGTTTTTGTTTACAATTGATACCAATTTGTGGATTTAGTTAAGTTTAAGGCCTAAAGTGGAGCTTGGGTGGTATTTTGGTGTTCAGAGTGGTAGATTAAAATTCTGACACTTCCGTCGGCTCCGGAATGTTGAATTTAGGCAGGTTTGAACTTTGATACACATCCCAAGGTGTCCATTCTCGATTTGAGTTATTATGTGGAAAGTTAGAAATTTCCTAGTTTTGGCTAAGTCTTGGTTTGGGGTTGATTTTTCTAAAACGAGTTCCGATGTCAATTTTGTCGATTTGTTGAGTTCGAAATGTGTTTTCACATAAAATACATATTTGGTTTTTCAAAATTGGACTCTGTTTCATTTTCAAAACCTCATTGGAAATTTAGAATAATAGTTGTTTGCTAGTGCAGCTATGACTGATTTATCGATCAAATGGGTTGATTTTTCAACCATGACCAATAAATCGGTCAATTCTGTTGAAAATTTAAATGGTCTCATTTATTGGACCTATTGACCAATAATCGATCAATTGGCGGATAAATAGGTGCCTTCCATTGACAGGGGTCTCGATTTATCAGCACAATAGGTATGATAAATCAGTACCTGGGGGGTATTTCCTATAGTTTTCACTCATTTTAGGGTCATTTGTTCCGTAACTTTTCCCTTGTTTTGTGTCAAGAAATTGTACCATTTGTCTTGGATATCTTCCCAAAGTTAATAGAAAAGTTTCTTGAATATTATGTATGCCATCCCTACCTTTGGTTAGTGATTTCATCCGTTAAATTGCATTAAATTTATAGTTTTTCCTACATTTATACCTTAGTCATAATAACTTAAATCCTTCAATTATAGTCAAAGTTACGTAGTAATTCCTTGCTCTTGTATTTATTATTCATCGTAGTAATGTTTCCTTTTTCGAATTCAACATATAAATTCCTAAAACTCAAATCTTTAACCCATTTTATACTCAAATTTTACCGAGCTGTTCAAGGGTCTTTCCTTTGTCGAATTGTGTTCAATTTTGTAGCACAGGTGTCCAATAACATTGGGAACCACATGGAAAAGCTTGTTTTCAGTTCTGGCGAGCGACCCCATAGGCCCGATTTAGGGTCGATTTTAGGCCCAATCTGGAACTTAGCAAAAATTACACTGTTAGACTCGTATTGACATATAGAATACTTTGACACAAGTTTCATAGAATTTAGAGATAGTTTGATATCGATCAGAGTACTATTCATGAACTTGCAGCGCTTTATCGTCGAATAATAGGTAGGCTCCATGGCACTATCTCTCAGAATATAGCTTTAATAATTATACTAAATAGCACCCATGGGTTGGTTTGTTAGGTGGATATAGTAATCTTGTACCGTTTTTTAGTCTGTTCCCTTATTGATATATATATTTTGGCATACGGATTTATATGGTGCCTATGACTTAGGAATTGTCCAGTGGTACCTATGCAGGGCATAGGAAATTGTTATTACATGATCATATGCTTATATATACTTATTAATAGTGCATTATTGACATGAAAGGTTGGGCTTATGGCTTCGATGAGTGTGCATTGGGGCTAGGTCAGTATCACCACCTGAGTACTGAGCCATTATGGCTAGAGGATGATTTTAGTAATAAAGATGGATAATAAATAAATTTATAAATGGTAATTTCTAATAATAATAAAAGTAATAACCTTTTTACTATTTTTGACTCGATACTGTATCGAGCACCCGGTAATAGTATTTAACTTGTTTTAGTCCAGGCTTCAAATCCTAGCACCAGGAAATTATCATTTGACTAATAAATACTAGGACTTGAGACCAACTCTATTCGGCAGTGAGTACAGCCATTGGCACTTGATTCTGTTGTAGTATGGTAATGAGTACAACTTTTTGACACTTATTACATTTGACAGATATGGAACATTGATGATACAGTTCCTTTGAGGACTTTTGGTGATACTGCGATATACAGGCATGGAATACCATGACTTACGAGTGCAGCTTGCTAATATTACTTAAATGAGGCATGATATGCCAGGCTTTGAGACCATGTGTTTTTGGATGTGAGGTTATGATAACGTTAAAGATTGTACGTGGTGACATACCTTTATGGACCTTGCCTCCAAAATTTCACAATACACTGACCGGAGGAGGTTATAGGTCGAAGGAGTTATATACCAGCAACATTTTGGTTATCCTTTCATGGGTTCTTCCTTCTAGACCTACGGGTACCAGAGGAGAAATGTCTGCATCATTGTTACTTCATGATGTGTATTTACTTTTCTGCACTTGTTTTCTTCAGTATACCCCTGGTAGTATAGTGATGCCTATGGGTAAGCGTGTTTCTGAGTACGTTGTGCTTCTATCTGAGGTACTTGACAATGTTTATATGCATTACCTTATTATTATTATTACTTGTTAGTTATTATTGCTGGTTAGTTGATACTTAATGGTATGTGGGATTTGTGACTTATGCTATTATTCATTCACTTACCCTTTAATTGAGGTTACTAGTATACCGTCCATGTTCTCCTTTTGTCCCCTTTTTACTCCTATTCATTGTATTTATTATTGACATATACTATTGCGTGGAATCCAGGTATGTCTTTCTTTATTTCCTGAGATCCCATTATGTGAGTAGCTAGCGATACATGTCTACTTGTACTTGATTCTTATTTGGGTAGCTAGGTTCCATTGTTGTACTATTTACTTGTGTGACCCATTTATTGTATTCCATTATTTACTTCTTTTATTATTCTTATGTGCCTATTGGAACCTTAAAACCTACTGGTAGGGGTTGCTTCGGCTGCTTATACTCATACTACTGTTGCATATGTGCAGATCCGAGTATAGGTGCCCGACCGTGATTACAGATCATTGTTCATGCAGATTATATTCTACCTCAGATATTCATGGTGATTTTGGTGTCTGGCTTTATCTACTTCTCTTTGGCATTAGCATTTGTATTTGATATCCATACATTTTTGGAGATATAGTTGTTTTAGACATTTTGGTTCTTGTTCTGTACTTAGTGGTTCATATTACACTGATACCGGGTTTTGGGTATTTATTTTTTATTCTTATTACTTCTGCTTTATTCACTTATATATTTCCATTTTAAACTTGTGCTTGATGCCTTTTATAGAGTAGTCCTCCGTTTCTTCTTTGAACTACGGGGTTGGTTCTCCTACTAGTGGTATAGTAAGTGTCATCATGATTTGAGAAATCGGGTCATGACAAACTATGAATTGGATGATGTCTTTTTTTACCTATACACCAAAAAAAAACAAAGTAAA
>JBDJHY010193509.1:0-11783 GCA_039654485.1 Withania somnifera | reverse complement strand
ACTAAGTGAACTCTTTTAAGGCTTCTAAGTACTAAAATACCAGGATGCTAGGATAATTCCCCATCTAGCCTTGAAATGAAATAAATGAATATATCAATAAATTAAACTGCTTTAATGGAAATAAATAAAGGAAACATTTTTAATCCATGGGAACTCACCAAGTTTCTAATAACAACGATTAGTAAATTTGTTTAACCGTGAGCATGAGGATGACTAGCCTGACCTACATATGAAATCATGCAGCAAAAGAGTATGCATTAGTATATCAAATATACTAATAAAGAAGGAGGGGACAATGAAAGAAAATATCAACATAAAAAATATAAGTATAAATAATCCATGAATAGGCTATGCTATACATGATAAAATTACAGTTCAAATCAATTATTCAGCAAAAGTTAAGTAATACTGATAATCTCAAATATCTAACATTAAGTATTTTGTGGGAGGTTCTATAATTGACATAAAAGACCATGTGAGAAGTCATGGAATTCAACAAAGCCAAGGATTAATGCCTAACAATGAACCTAGTAGATCCAACTAATCCTGGTCTATAATAATAAATACTTTTAGGCAACTTGTCATCTTATGGTTGTCATCATAGTTATAGGACAAGGTCTTTCAACCAAATCCAATCGGTTCTAATACTACTCCCAAAACATACCCTACTCCTGGATAGACCATTTTAAAGAAATTTTAGTGAAAAAATAATCAAATTATCATGTCCTAGCTTATTTGGTCAACTTATTGTCAAATTAACCTTAGTTTAATGAAACAAGGTCTGGGACTAAATCATAGGTAGTTATTTTAAGAAATTCTAAAATTTTGTTGTTCATGACTCAATTTGATCAAATACCCATATACTTTAGGGTTTTAAGTTTGAAAGAGTTAAGGCCATAATTCATCCAAATATTAACAACAACTTTATATAAACATGAACCATGATATAACAATGTAGGAACTTATGGAAAATCAATCAATGCTAATGATTGGGACACGAAAATACATAAATTATATCACATGGAATTGTAAGAAATAATCCTAGCAAGATCAGTTATTTTAAAACTAGGGTTGGTGAAAAAGGGATGAACAATTCCCTCGTTCATAAACCACATACCTAAAACCTTGAGAATTGGTGTTAGAATTTGGAGAAGAAGGCTTTATTCTTAAAATTTTGATGAAACCCTAGTTCTTGGCCCATTTGAGAGAACTGATCATGAAATTCATTTTGTATGATTTGTTTTGTGCAAAAGGAAGAAATTAGAGAGGTTTAGGATTTATACCAGTGCTTATAAGCCTAAAACCACATTGTATTATTTATTAAAGAGTGGAGAATGACCAAAAAGTTCCTGAAAAAATAGGTGAAAAATGGGCCCTAGCAAGTTTCCATGGGTGGTTCCATAGTTTGTGGAACCTTCCACAGTCTGTGGAACATCCGTGAAAAAAGACCCACTAAATTGGAACAATGGTAACAAATTATGATCCATTCGACAGACCGTACTTTGATCTAAGGTCTGTTGAATGTCCCCCTATTTTGCACTTAGAAAAAATTTAAGAAATATTATCCCATCCCACGATTTAAATGGTGGACTATGAACCATTACACGGTCTGTAGAATGATTCATGAAATTGAGATAGAAGGAGAGGATTCACTGAACTGGTTCCATGATTCACTCCACAGTCTATGGAAATCTTCCACGGTCAATGGGACTTGGGTCAGTTCTAGATTTTTATAAAACTTCACATACACTCTTTGTTTATCCCATTAATCCCCTAGAATGGTTTTCAAGGTGTTATAGTATAAATAAAATATGAATAGGTTATGTAATGCATGATCAATTACAGTTCAAATAAGTTATTTAAGAAAAGTTAAGTAACGCCAAAGTGTAAGAAACATAATCCTTTCACTTCATGAATAATAATTTCAAATAACTAAAATTTTATCTTAAGCAAACTACTAGCTGAAAGGAGTACCTTGCCCTACCACATGATCAATACCTAACAAGTAAACAGTGGATCCAACTAAGCGGGGACTGTCAAAGTAATGACTTTTAGGAAGCATGTCATCCTATGGTTGGTAATACAGTTATGTGATCGGGCCTTTCAACCTAATCTTCTTGGTTCTAATACTACTCCCAAAACATACCACTGCTCCAGATTTGACCAGTTTAAAGAAATTTAAGTGAAAAACTTATCAAAATATCATGTCTTATCCTTTTTGGGAAAATTCTTGTCAAATTATCCTTAGTTTAATGATCATGTCTGGGCCTAAAGTTTAGGCAAATATCTTAGAAATTTCCCAAATTCAATGTGTTTGATTCAAATTCATCAAATAATCACATCCCTAAGATTTTCAACTTAGAACAAAGTACATTTACAATTTAACCAAATCTTGACTAAAGTAAGAAAAAGTATAAATCATGATATGTTAATTCAAGGATTCATGAGAATTTACTCAATTAATATCAAGAATTATAATAGAGAAGAATTACCTAATGTGGGAATGGAAGTTAACAACTTTAACGAGCATAAGTTTCAAGATTTTAAATCAACTTAGGGTTGGCGAACAAGGGTTGAATGATACCCTTGTTTATGAACCCAGATACCTAAAACCTTAATGAATTCTTGGTTGAATTTGAAGAACAATATTTCCTTTTAAAACCCTAGTTCTTAATCCTTGAGAGAAAAGATTGTTTATTTTCTACTTTCTATGATTGATTTATAAATAATAAATAACTAATGGATTTTAGGTTCTTATACTAGTTCTTGTTAAGCTTAAAATAATATAATATAATTTATTAAAGAGTGGGAAATGAAAAAAGAGAACTTAGGAAAAAGAAGCTTAAAAAAGTAAACTGATAGGTTTGATAGGTTACTTGATATTCTGTCTAGTGACTTGACAGATCATAAAGTGATCTATTAAAAATATGCCCCATGTTGAATTACTGGATCAATTTGATGAGTCCTTCCATGACCCGTCATCCTCTTTACTACCCGTGGAAAGATCCTACAGATCATTCAATACTTGAAGTTCGGGGAAATCAAGGTCAGGTTTGATGGTGGGTTCCATGGTTCATAGAACTCTTGTGAAAACCTGGAAGTTATACATTTGGATGAAATTTCATCTGCTATGTTTAATTAACCCATCAAACATAATAGGGGAGTTTTTCAGGTGTTATAATTACAAATCTAGGATGTCACTACAATCGTTTCCCAAGCAAAAAATGAACAATTTCAAGAGGATTGGCTCTGATTTAGAAAAACATCTCTTAAGTTCCCCACTTATGATCTACAAGAAGTTATCCTACCCCAAACATTCTACCATGCATTACATCATATGAGAAAGGCAATATCCAATAATTTAGCTGGTTGGTTGTGATGAACCAACATTCGGGTTGGTATAAATTTTTCTAGATTGAATGAATAAAAAAATAAGGCATGGCATACTCGAGATGCCAAGGTGTAAAAGGACTCCCTCTCTTTATATTTTAGTGCTACCCTTATTCGTAAGAATGAAGTAGAAGAACATAATATGGAAAAACTTATGACCTAAGTTAATTTATTGACCAAGCATGTGATGGGTGATATACAAAGAGTATTAAAATGTTGGAAAGTTTAGGAGAACAAAAATAAAAAGAGTCGCAATTCTAAGTCGTGTATTATGAGGAGGTTAAATTCTTTTACCCATAAAAGGATGGTTTCTTGATATACTATCAAAGGTAAGGCGAGAATTAAGGTTGGATAAAAGATCGTCAAGGCCTATGGTAATATAGAAACCATGGAAATGACTAGGAGCTTCTTGATAAGTAACGAGATCGGAAGTACCATATATGTCATGATCCTTATGTCCCTCCCGATGATAAGGACAAGTTACAAGAGTTCGAAGGATTATCATCTTCAAATTCTAAAGTTGAGAAAATGCTCATAAGCATCGTTAACAAAGTGGCTGGAGGAAAAATAAATCAAAGGCATGAAAGTGACTAGTATAGCATGAGTTAAAAAACTGCTTCTCATTCGACAACTATAAAGAAAATTAAGGCTCAAATGGGCCAACTATCCATGCAAATGAACCCGAGGAAAAAAGGGGTTCTCCAAAGTGATGCGGTGACTCCCAAGAGAGATGGTGCACATTGCATGGAAATTTCCATGCATATTGGAAAAGTACATGTTGGTTAAGATATGGGGAATGTTTAACACCTTAATGTTTTAAAATATGGGGAACCTATCCAATCAAATATAAAAGGTTGGAGAAGATCTTAGAGGATTATTATACTTCAGTTGTTAAGGGAGTTTGCACGAAAATTGATGAAGATGATGTTGCTACCCCAAGTGGAGAAAAAAAAGTGATAGAGTTAGTGCAATAAGAGGCTTTGGATTTAACTGTCAAAGAAGGAGAGAGTTCTTCCTCTCTCAAACCATTATCAAAAGTCAAGCCTCTTTTTCCCTAAAGATTAAAAAAGTGAGATGAGGACACACAATGCCAAATGTTCTTGTCTATGTCTAGTTCTCTTTGAGTGAACATTACTACTCCAAATGTGTAGTTATGAAAAATTTATGAAAGCTTCTGTGACCAAAAAGTGGAGTATGGATTTCAAAATTGTATAGGTATCTATAATGGCCCTCTGAGCCATTACTATGTCTTTGCATGTTTCCTACATTTAAATCTTTTCTGTAGTTTCCCCAAGTTCCTTATGGCTTGAGATGACCAATAGTTTGGTTCCGTATAAATTGGTTTCCTCATTTTGGAGTTTTAACTTTAGAATTGGGTAATTTTAGAATAATTTTTTTTTGTAATGTCCTTAGAATTAAGTTTGTCGATAGTTCTATTAGCTCTGGAACATGGACATTAGTCTAAGGGGACTCTTGGTGCGTGTTATTTCATTATTTGGGATACCAATTAAAATTTTTTTAAGTAATAATATTTATTTCTTTAATAATAATAAAATAAATATATATTTTTACTATGTAACAGCTTAGAAGAGTTCATCCTAGGTGTTGTTTTAGCAAATCAATTTTTGCCTGTAAAATTTCATAAAGTTTAGGTACTTCCATTTCTATGGCACATCATCTAGGTTGACGAACCATAGGGTCCTCAATCTAAGTTTTTCAGTGTGCATGATTCCAAGGTTGTAAATTTCCAACATTGATGGATCCATAACGAATTGTAAATCGATTTGGTGGTCCATCATTAATCCCATGGATTTGACCTAAAAACTTTAAAAAATTCTAATTTCTGGGGAGTATGATGGACCATTTGATGGTCCTTCATTCCAGTTGAAGGACCATGTAAGGGCATGTTGAAGTGTTCTAGTAAGGCCATCTTGGAGGGAATATTCAAAAGACTAGTTGACGGACCGTCAACTCGTTTGTGGAAAATACCTAGGTAGATTTTAAATTATTTTTTTCCTAGGGGTTTCTAGTCTTTCCCACTCCTAATTAGCCTATACCATGTCATTTTGGGATTTATTTGAGAGAGTATTTAAACCTCGAAACACTACAAATACCTCATTATTTTCATAATTTGATTAAAGAAAGGTTTTCTCTCCAAATTGTCTCTTAGTTAAGAGATAGGGGTCCATCAGAAAAAGATAAGTGAAGTAGTTTATTCATCAAGTTTCCCTCATTAAAGTTCTTTAAATCAAGTATATAGGTTACGAATAAGGATTCCCTTCCATCCTTTTTCCCAAAAGACCTTTTCTTAAAGGTTTTGAGATTGTAAAAGCATGTTTGAGTTCTTATTTTTATCTATATATTGAGATCCCCTTAATTTATGATTTGATTCATAATTCATGAATTTTACATGATATTTGGTAAATTTTATAAAGCCCTCTTGAGTTAGCTTGTGTGAAGAAGTTGTGAGAAGTCTTGAAGTATGAAATTAATAATGTTTTAAAAATTATTCTTAAAACTTGAGGTGAGTATTGAAGTGTCATAAATAGTTAATTTTTATTTTGTTTTGTAGCCTATCATAAAACATGTCTAGTTTGACTATTTTGGCTAATTAAGCCTATTTTAAAGACAAATGATAACGTCTATGCTTGAATTAATAAGTTCTAGAAGTAAGAGGTAATAAATAGGCATAATTTACTGAGTTCACCCTTTCTAGTATTAAATTAAAGTTGTAGCTTGTCTACTTTTTTCACCAGGGAATCCTACTAGTCATGAAAGAGTTGAATTTTAAGTAAAAGTATGTTTTTATGGGAGGAGTATTTTCACCGAGAGGGTGTTCACGAGACCCTTATATCCAAAACATGTGTATCTAGTAAAGGGATTATACTATGGCCCAATGATTTCCTTTGAAAGACTTTGTGGATCCACTAGGAAAAGCAAGGTTCCCTAGGAAAGGTATAGAGTCTCCTCTACATGGGGTGATATGTAGACTTCAATTCTAAGGCATGAAGGTTATCAGTTATAAAAACTCTCGAGTGAAGAAAAATAGTAGTTTCGAAGTAAAGAAGTGAAAGAATGCCCATAACTAAGTCATTAAATCTTTGTTAAAAACTATTGAGCTTAAATTCGTTTATACTCTTGATCATGAAACTTTTTAGCTAATATTATTAAATCTGTTAAATTGCTTATTTGAGTTGAGTCTGAAGGTGAGGTGAAATGCATTATATAGTGCTTTTACTTTACTATTATATGTCTTGTTTTATAACTTCTCACATATTTAGTACATTCCATGTGTTGATGCATAGTTTTTTGCTATATGTTAACCCCGATGCAGATATTGCAAATTATTTAGACGTTTAAGGTTAACATATTTGCATTCCTTAGAAGATAAAGTCTTGGTGAGCCCTCGATTTATTCAAGGGCCACTGATGCTAGATTTATCTTTTATCTATTATTTTGAGTAGAGCTAAGGCATTAAACCTATTCTATTTCATTTTGAGATAGCTAGATGAATTGTTCTAGCAAATTCTATTATTCAGCTTTTGTAGTGGCTTTTAGATTGAGATATTTTGAGTATCAAGATTTCATTTCATTTACTTATTAATGATAGTTATTTATTGATGTAAGGTTTGCTAGTTATTTTATATACTATTCGTTGTGACTACTTCTTTCTAGTGTAAGACTTAGAACTAAGCTCTAGTTGAGTGTCCATCCAAGGCTAATAAGGCAACTTAGTGGTGAAGGATACTGTCCATGCCTAGGGGCCGACTCTAGGGTGTGAAAAAATAGTATTGTAGGTTATGTCTGAAAGCCAGTGTTAGGTTATTCTCTATTGTGGGTATGACTACAACATATCTATGTCTGAGAGAATATTGGAATTTTAGGAAATGTTTCCCTTTATTGATGTTCTATTTCTTCATTTAGAGTTCAACTCTGAGATACCCTTTTCTAACTCATGCTTTATGCATTTCATACTATGCCTCTATGAAAACATCTAGCTCATCAGGTCAGAGGTCCAGTTCAGAAGAATCGGGATGCACTCGTTCCAAAGCCACAAAAATTGGACAATGTTGCCAATATAGTATTCTGAAACATAATGCACTTGATTGCTCAAATAGTGGTTGCACACACTCAGTAGCCAACTCCACTTCCAGTGGTACAGTCAGTAGTTCTTGATGCAAGAGTAGTTAGGGTAAGATAGAGTTCCTACGGAGTTCCATGGTTCAAGAGTTGGGGATGATCCAAAGAACTTTATTGAGGAGGTTTGTCAAATTTGTGATATAAGGAGGGTGTTATATGTCAATAGGGTTAACTTGTCATCTTATCAGCTGAAGGATGTTACTAGGTCTTGGTGTGACTTATGAAGGAAGAATAGGGGAGCAGGTGCTTCCCCTCATTCTTGGGATGAGTTTGAGGCAGATTATATAGGACAACTCTTTCCTAGAGAGAAGAGGCAGAAGATGGTTAAAGATTTTCTAATCCTGGAGTAGGGCCTCATGTTTGTTTCTTAGTATAGCATGAGTTTTACTAAGTTGTCCAAGTATGCTCCGGTGATGGTTGAAAACATAAGCAACCAGATAGATATGTTTGTGTCTAGTCCTTTTCCTTAGTTGATTCAGGAAGGAAGAGTTGAGTAGCGATACAGATATTGGTAGGCTGATGGTGCATCTAGAATAGATTGAGAAGTTCAAGGCTAAGTGGGGAGAGAGTCAGTAGAGTAAAAGAGCTAAGATTGGTCATTATGAGTCTATTTGGTCTAAGTGGGGTTGTTTGGGACATCACCAATAGCAAACTTCTACAGGACCATCCTATTCATCCTTTTGTGCTTCTTTACAGAATTTCGGGCCTCCAAATAATCAATAGAATAAGCTAGCTCAGTCATCTATGAATAGTAGTGCTCTTGTATGTGTAAAATATGGTAAGAACCATTCGAGTCAGTGTAGATATGGACACAATTAGTATTTCAAGTGTGGCCAGGTTGTTCATGGTATTCAAGATCGTCCTTCAATAAGTTTATATCCTTATTTGATACTAGGACATAGAAAAGAGATTGCCCCATAGTCAGACATGGTGGAGATATACCATAAGTTATTCCTTTAGAACACACTAGCCTCAGTAAGGTGCTTCTTCTTCTATAAGTGGAGGCTAGAGACAAAACCATTTGTATGCTTTGGGATCCCGACAAGATGAAGAGTAGTTAGTTGATGCTATGACAAGTATGTTGGAAGTTTATAGCATTGATGTGTATTATTGTTATACAATAAAGATAATTTTTCATTTGTAGCCACGTATATTTCTAGATAGTTTAGAGTGAGTCCTAAGGTTTTGTCTAAGTCTTTCTATATTTCTACACATTTTGGTAATTTTGTTCTGGTTGTAAGAGTATCGTGATTTTCCCGTGTCTATCTTGGGAATAGTTGTTCCAGCTAATTTTCATGAGTTAGATATGGTAGATTTCTATGTTTTAGTTGAGTGTAGGACTTAAGTTTTCCATTTTCAAATCCATGATAAGCTTGTTCTTGGGTGGGAAGGTAGTGTAACAGTTCCTAAAGATAGATTTATTTCCTATCTAAAGGAAAGAAAGATAATATTAAGGGATGTATATGCCACTTCGTCTGAGTTAAGAACTCTGAGTCTAGACTCCTGATATCCAGGATGTTCCAATTGTTAGAGAGTATCTTGATGTCTTTCTAAGGATTTACCTGGAGTCCCTCCTGATAGGGAGATAAACTCCAGTATAGATCTCATTTTGGGAACTCATCCCCATCTCTATTCTATCATATAGGATGGAACCATCTGATCTTACAGAGTTGAAGGACTAGTTAGAAGATCTCTTAGCCAAGGGTTTTATCCACCTTAGTTTGTATCCTTACGGTGCTCTTATCTTGTCTGTATGTTAAGAAATATGTTCCCTTTTGTTTGTGCATTGATTATCGTCAGTTGAAAAAAGTCACAATCAAGAATAAGTATCCTATTCCAAGGAAATATGACTTATTTCATCAACTACAAGGTACTATAAATTTCTTAAAGATTGATCTTCATTCTGGATATTATCATCATAAGGTCAGGGAGGTAGATATTCCAAATACTTCTTTTAGAATCTGTTAGGGCCATTTAGAGTTTATGTTCATGTCTTTTGGTTTGAATAATGCTCCTACATCTTTGATGTACCTCATGAACAGGGTGTTAAAGTCATACTTGGACCTGTTTGTTAGTGTCTTCATTAATGACATTCTAGTTTATTCAAAAGTGAGGAGGAGCATATAGACCATATTCGAGTTGTTCTTCAGATTCTTAGGGAGTGCCAAATTTATGCTAAATTCTATAAATACAAGTTTTGGATTAAGTTAGTAGCCTTTTTGTCCATATTATATCCAGTGATGGTATACGGGTGGATTCTCTAAAAATTAACTTTGTCAGAAATTGTCCTAAACCAACCTGTCTATCAAAAATCCATAATTTTCTTGTTCTATCTAGATATTATTGTATATTTGTCCAAAAATTATCTTCCATAGCTACTCCTTTGGCCCGTTTGACTCAAAATAAGGTTAAGTTTGAATGGTCTGACCAGTATGAGAAGAGTTTTTAGGATTTGAAAACTAGGTTGACTACAACTCTAGTCTTGACTCTACCATAGGGTTCAGAATGTTTTGTGGTGTATTGCAATGCTTCCAAATTTGGGTTGGGATGTGTGTTGTTACAACATGGTAAGGTTATAGAATATGCTTCTAAATAACTTAAGACTCAAGAGAAGAATTCACTCACTCATTATCTTGGTCTGTGGTTATATTATTTTCTTGGAATTTGTGGAGGAACTACTTGTATAGAGTGCATGCAAATGTCGTCTCTGATAATAAATGTCTTCAGCACGTGTTTGAAAAGAAAATTTTGAATCTTTATCATAGGAGGAGGTTGGAGTTTTTGAAGGACTATGATATGACTATCATGTATCATCCATGCAAGCTAATGTAGTGGATGATTCCCTTAGCGAGTGTGTTTGGGTAGTCTAGTACATGTTGAGGAGAGCAAGAGAGAGTTGGATAGGGAGGTGTATAGGCTTGCACACCTTGGGGTTGATCAATGCTGAGGATGGAGGTACTGGTGCAGAATGTTTTCGATTCATCTCTAGTTGTTGAGGTGAAAAAAAAGCAATATAATGATCCATTGTTAGTTCAACTAAGAGTGCAGTCCAAAAGAAGATAGTCCAAGTATTCTCCCAAAGAGGAGATGGTTCTTTTCTTTATCAGGATTGTCAGTATGTTCCAATAGTTGATAGGTTGAAAGAGGATTTTTTAAGAGGCCAATAGTTCTAGGTGTTTTGGTCATCCTAGATCTACTAAAATGTATAAAAAGTTAAAGGAAATGTATGTTAGTGTTCTAATTTCAATAAATGACAACACAATTGCAGGGGATTCATTAGAGAAGTTGAATTCTGAGGTCCTCAATAAAATCAAAAGGCATCACATTTATTACTCAAAAATGTTGGACAAAACATAAGAATTTAAGAAGTGCTGGAAGTTGTTAACGCATTTATAATGATGCAGATAGCTTGAAGAGGAGTGTATCTTGAAAGCCAGTGAACGTTTATCAGCTTCCAGTTTCCAAGATTATTATGTTCTTTAAGATTGCATTTTTACTACTTTCTAGGGGTTTAAAAAGATGGAATTTAATCACTTTAATTTTACCAATGGATCAAACAACCAAGTTAATAAAAAGTGTCATCGATATAATGCTCCCTTATTCTTAGAAAGAGATCACCATATTAACTCTTTCCAAGAACCAATACCCTTGGGTTGTAACAACTAGTTCCCACATTTATATAAGGCGCTAGTATTCAAGAGGAGAAGTATGCTCTATAAGTCCTCAAACTATTTTTTATTTTCTTTACTTTTAATAAGAATTTTATCACTTAGTGTATACTAGTGTAGACAAAATAAAGGAGGGAAGAACTCGAGTGAGGAATAAAATTATAGTATTTATAGGGCTCCTAACATACTAAGTATTCATTGTGATCCAGTTGAGTTAAAAAGCCTCAATAAGTTTCTTTTGTGATAACTAAGCTCCTAACAGACTCAGTAGGTCATATGCTCACTGATCTCCTAACAGACTTGGTAAATTATGTGTGTTCGCTGAGCTCCTAACAGATTTAATAGTTCTTGTATATTCATTGAGATCATAATAGGCTCAGTAGAGTGAGGCTGGGTCCTTTTAGAGGATTAGGATTGAGAGGTTGGGTTATTAATCAGATTTAATCATTTGTGTAAAAAGCTATAAGATTAAGTTATTTAACACTCAGTAGAGGATAGATAAAAATAGTGGAACCCTCTTGCATCCAGAGAGTTGACTAAGGGAAAAGAAAATTAGTAGTTCACCTACCCCCTTTTTGCACTTTC
>JBDJHY010193499.1:0-11784 GCA_039654485.1 Withania somnifera | reverse complement strand
CCTTCCTTGGATAACTAATCTCATACTGTG
Organism: Withania somnifera; assembly: GCA_039654485.1. Lineage (NCBI taxonomy): Eukaryota > Viridiplantae > Streptophyta > Magnoliopsida > Solanales > Solanaceae > Withania > Withania somnifera. The sequence continues at coordinate 11,754 of JBDJHY010193499.1, read as the reverse complement.
GTGGGTAAATCCCTTGAATAGTTCCCTAACTCTCAACAAAAAAAAAAAAAAAAACAACTCTTAAACTCCCTACTCCGAATAGGGCTGGTAAAAGACCCTCTATGGCCATGTCCACCTCGAAATGGGGAAGTAACCACTATTGGATGTTGGTGGACTTCTTGACCTCCATTTACAAAAGTATCATAACATACTTTCTCTAGAGCCAACACCATTCCAATGAACTTTCCAAGAGTAAGCGTAGCTGCTACCATATACCCTGATGTTACCCTCTGATGAAACCATACACCCTTCTTTCTTAGTAGGAAGAAGTAAGGGGGCATGCCTTGCATTCCTTTGAAATATAGCTGCATAATTTTGAATAGAAGAAGCCTCTGTTTAGAAACCATCAACCCCATCTCTACCTATCTAACCTCTGAAAACATTCGGTGGCACACTTGATCCAACTTGGGTGCCCTGAAGATCTGGTTTGCTAGCACTACCTAGTAAAATCCATGCTAACCAAGAACGTTGTATCCGATGAGGTGCATCCCTTGAGATGGATGAAAACCAAAATATCTCCTCCTATGACTGAGCCTGACCCCAAACCGCTTTTCCATAATCCTGAATAGAACCCTCAAGAAATCGATAGTGATTTCAATACACGAAAAGAAGTCAGAAGTGACATTTTTCCTTAGACAGTTTAATAACCTTACTAAGATAGGATACGAACATTAATATAACAATCTATTAGACTCTACAGACACCAGGATCTATACCAACAATACCGGTGAACTATGATTGCCAAAGTCCTAATAAGGTAATTGCTTGAACCACATCCTGAATGTTAATCTTCACCAAGTTGTGCATCATGGAAATGGTACAAAGGTGAAGCATGATTACCAACAACAACAGGTACCTAGTAGGTATCATAGGCGAACCCCACAAGCATAAAATACAAATAAAGCTAAAAAAAGAATAATATAAAAGGCAAGGTGATAAAAAGAAAGGAAAACACATGTATGAATAAGGAGTAGTCCAAAAACATGTAAGGAAGACAACAATTAAAAAGGATGTTGCGGAAAAAAACCTGGTCAAACGGAGAGACCTTAATAATGGCAAAAGAAATATGGCTAACTAAATAACGACAAGGCCAATATTTGCGTGACACATGCCTGGAGCACTAGTGTAGTAACCATCTAATACTAGATTATGAACTACCAAGGAATTACAAAAATAAGACAAAACAACTAATAATGTGACATGACATAAGGAAAAAAGGTAAGAACATAAGATAGCCAGTAAATTCGCTGACACCCCATCACGTCAATAGAACAAGCAAGATAACTACCTAGGTAAATAAAACATACCTAATACCCCATCCTAATGGTAAGCATAGACAGAACATCTAGGAACCCAATATGGCCTCCCCCTTAAATTCGAAGAACACAAATAAAATGCATAATTATACAATACAAGGGGGTACAAAAATATCAAAATAGCAGTAGAACACCATGTGCTCCCTGTCTGACCCAAGGCTCGGCAAGCTAGACCAATAGAAAGAACACATCCTTATACCTCTACTCCACTATATGCCCATATTTTGACATCCTGACTGGTCTGAAATGGCGGTCCTAAGGTTGAAGACTATGAGCTGTTTCCCACATCAACCATATTCACACTCTCACTCTCGAGTTGTCAAGGCTACAAAGAACTTGATGCCAGATCATATATCAATACCACACTCACAAGGCTCAGGTTGTCAAAGCTTCACCACACTCGAGGATAAGTGATTTATCAGTGCCATACTCTCAACTCTTAGGCCGTTGAGGTTGCGATGCACTCGATGCCAACTAATATATCAATACAACATCTCAAGATAAGAACAAAACCAGTAGCCAACTAACCAGTAGTAGCATAGGTAATAGTAAAAAAATAATGTAATGATAGTGCAAAAAAGCATCTTTGTACCCAGGAGTTGTCTCAAAAAGTATACATGTATAAGTAAAAACCGTTACAGATTCATTTAAATGAAAAGTTTTGGCTTATTAGTTCATTAAGTTATCTCGTATTTGTAACAGTCTCATCTGTGCAACGTAACCAATGCATTCTCTCAAACAAAGCAATCTAACATATAAAATAGATAACAAACCATCCAAGACCTCATGCTAACCATATCTCAAATTTTCCCAAAAAGAACAACACAACTAGGCCTTACATAGCTCGACTAAGGACCTACATACCCTACCAAGGACAAACCAGTACACTCCATGGGCATGCAAGTAACAAAATCACTAGACTAGGTGCTATAAGGAAACTCCTTGATATAGACAGAGGCCACCAACTAAGAAACATGGTCATAAAGGATAAAAAACTCTATCCCATGCCCAAGTCACTAGCAGTAAATGTAAAATCCCGTGGAAGATAATTTTCCTAAGAAGGCCTAAACAATAATCCTAAATCCCCACAAAGAAAAAATCTAAGGACCTGGAGGTTCGATAGAACGCCTATGGTATAGACGATCAAAGCTTACAGTCACAACACAAACACAGAGAATTCTCCAAGGTATACACCTTTTAAAAACAACACCCAGCAACATACACTAGGTCGTAGGTCACTAATGGATCACTTACTAGGCCGAGAAATAATAAATAAGAAATCATAACTAACATGGCAAAAGGGTGATTAAGCCTATGTCCCAAACCACATGCTAGTTAGTCGTTCTATAAGTACCATATACTCACACAGTCCAAGCAAAAGGAACCTAAGCCTATCTAGCTGTTGGTGAAAATCATCAAAAAGCGTGTCCACCATCTTGAAACTTCAAACAAGCTGAAGCCCCTTGAAACTTTTAAATAAAGTATCTACTGGTCAAAAATAAGAAGAATGATGCCTATATTGCATAATGAAACTTGAGGCAGAATTAGAATTAAAAATGGGCCCTGGGCCCTATAGTTTGGAGTAAAATTTTGAAGGTACTAGCATATAAAGCTATCTCAAGGAGCGCATGGTAAAAAAATTCATCTCAAAATGATAAATAATGAACAAGAAATCGATCTCACAAAGTAAGGAAAATAAACATTTTCAAAGCACCAAGATAAGGAAGAATAACGAGGAATACGCAGATAAACATGAAAGAAAGGTTAACAATGCTCCAGAAGATGAAATCCACACTCTTCTCAACTCAGGACGTCACGTTCCACCCTAGAGCTCTTAACCATTGAGGAAGACAAAATGGGAAATAAAGAAAATGAAGAAAAAACAAATATTTAAAGTTAGATGCATGGACGCAGGGAGATAATGGGGTCAAAGTTGTGAACCCTATATGGAACAGAAAATTCTTATTGGGGAGATCCTAGTCTCCAAGGCCCATCACATGGGTGAAGGAAACAGTCGCAGGGGTGGAGATAGGTAGGGAATAAAAAGTGTCACTAAAACGACCACTTTCCCTAGGGCAACCTTCATTGGGGCAGATTCCTTATCCACTAGGGAAACATCAGAAGAGTAACCATACCTCTCGCTGGGGTGGTCTGCGCCTACAACTCCCATCATCTAATATGAAACACTACAAGGGGCTTGGATCAAGCATCTCAAACCTAATTTCAGCAATCCAAATATATTACTAGCATGGAAATGACATTCTTGATCTAATGGAATTGTTGAAAGGACCAACCAAGGTAGTTTAAGAAAAAAGACCCCTGGAACCAACAAGCACCAAAACTAACCAAAATCTCACTAAGCTACTAAGGCACCCAAAATGACACTGGACACCCTGGGAAGTGTCCTAACACCCCAACTAGCCCAACTCATCATTTCGTATATGATGGAAGAATTAGAATTTGATCCAACACTTTGATCATCAAAAGCCACCCAATGCTCCATAATGAACTCCAACTGAACTGAATTTCCACAAATTAGCTCAAACACAAAATAAAAACCCCAGAACATAAAGTAAATATCCAACTAGACCAAATTCGTCATTGCAGAGCTACCAGGACTGTTTGAATCAATTTTTTAGTGCATTTACTAAGAATTCACTCTCCAGTTCGACTATTCAAAGGTTAAGCCTTAAAAATAGGGAAACTTAGATAATTGGCAACTAAGCTGTAAGGGAACTGAACTATTAGTCCTATCATTTCACAAATGAGTTAGGGAAACTATTAGATGACTCAAAACATAGAAAAGTTGGAAAAGAAAGTAAATGACCATGCTAATCATTATAATATCCACCACTAAGATGTACTTTCTTCCACGAAGGTAAATAGTGGAGTTGTACCTGCAAACCCTGATAGGTGAGGGAATATTGTATCATGTACCTTTTATTAACTTCAGGTACACTAACTTATCCAACAATGCATGTCCAAGGAACCTTCATGATCAAAACCCGTCTAGGTCCTAACTAACCTTTATTACCACAACAAGGAATACCAGTACAACTTCATTACCAAACCATACCATGCTGAACAAGTTCACCCAAAAGGTAAAGATGAAGTCAAGGCGCAGAACCAAGGGGAGATAGAAGTCCAAAAATACCTGAAGAACAAGGTGGCACTTATAAAAAAACTCAAAAAAAAATTAAAAGCCTCGAGCAACACAGGATACCCAACTCCAGTGGAGGCTACAACCATTTTTCCATCCTACCATAATAAAAAACCATAAGTCAAACTCAAAAATAACTACGGTGCCTCATACATTAGATCCAAGCCATGACTAGGAACTATGTTAAACCTCTATGAGTAGAGCAAACCATCTAATCAGAACTTAACATCCTATTAAAGGCTACCCTAGCATCCACATAGTTGCCAAACCTAATACATAACCAACATCCTTTACTCCTACTGCAAAACCTCGAAGATCACTCTAACTGTAAATGTTGACTAAAACTCAAGGTCGCTGCACTATATAAAGGAGACAACTCCAACAACCTACCAACCCCAAGGGGTATTCACCATTGAACTTGTTGATCTTCAATGCATTGCCATACTATAAAAACACATACACTCCATAATACCTCAAAAGCTCTCCAAACTTTAACTGAAGAAAACACTATGAAACTGGAACCACAGATCTACACTCCACTAAACCTAATCACCACTCACAATAAAATCCAACCTACTAAAACACACTTTTTCTCTGCAACTTTGAAACATACAATCTAATCTACTAGGGAAACTAGAAATAATAGCAACACCAACTAACCTCTAACTCCCAAAACCCAGTAACCACAAAGCCTGAATAATACTTCTGCTGCACAAGCCTTAGATATACAGGCAGAACAATAAAGGAAAAATAGGAACAAAAAAACAAACCATAGAGCCATAAGAAATAATGAGGCTTGCACTGGTATTCTTGAGCCAACTGAAATTAAAGAAACAACCTAACAAAGATAAGGTAATGACCCTCATGGTTATTTATGATAAATACGTAATGTTTTTCATTTTAGAGTATTTTGGTAGTTTCCCTAAGTCATTTATGACTTGCTAGGACTGGCAGTTCAGATCTTTGGTGACTCAGTCGAGAAATATCTCAAATTCCTTATTTTAAAGCCTAAAACTAAGTACTCGTTGATTAAAGTCAAATTTCCTCTGATACGAGCTTGGAATTAAATTCTGATAGTTTTTTAGCTCCAGAATACTAAACAAAGTCAATATTGACCTTAAGTTTGTGTTTTGGAGGTTTCATTTGCTAGTTATGCAAAATTGTGGAATTTAGCTAAGTTTAAGCCTAAAAGTAGAGCTTGAGCAGTAATTCAATTTTTGGAGTGTCATTTTGGAATTCTGACACTTCCAGCAGCTTTGAAATAATGAATTTAGTATAGGTAAGGCATTGGTTTAATTTTTGTGCTTATCATTGCAATTTTGAGGTGTTGGCGAAAAGATGCATTTTTGGGCCCTTTTGGTTTGAGGGGTCATTTTGAGTAAACGACATCGGAATTTAATTTTTTTGATTTCATTGAGTCTGAAATATTGTTTCCATGCTTTTTGTCTTGTCAAAACTGGTCTTCGATTGATTCTCGAATCCCTACTTATGAACCTCAAAAATTACAGTGTGATTGCAGCTAGTGCAATGTCATGTTCCTCTTCACGATCGCGAGCCTTGCTCACATGATCGTTATGAAGAACTGGACTGCCATTATGCAATCATGGACCTGTCCACACAATCATGATGCATATTTCAAATACACTACGCGATCGTGGCCTAGTCTATGAGATCGCGGTGAGGGAAAATGTCTGGCAATTATTTAAGGGCCCAGCCGCAGCTAGGTATGTTTTAATTCATCAAAAAATGCAAATAACCTTTGTTTCAAAGAAAAAACCCTTCCCAAACCCCATTCTAAGGCCAAGGAAGCTATTATCATCATTCTTCAATGATTCTTCATAGATTAGGTGAGTTTCCTTTATCTTTTTCTTTGTTATTTCCCTAAATTTTCCTCCATTAATGGCTAAAAGTTGCGGTTGAATAAATCATCCCATAACTTGATTTCTTTGGTATAATGTTTCTAGAATCATTAACTTATCCAAATTCAGGCGTTTTTATTGTAAAGAACGAATTTTAACCCCTTTTGTTAAATTCTATTCGGGTTGATTTGAAGCTCTTTCCTTGCTCTTCTTGTGCTTAAATTTGAAGCATAGGTTCCTGGAAGCATTGGGAACCCCGTGGTGAATTTAGTTTGTGGTTTCAGCAAGTGGGTCCCGTATGCACGTTTTAGGCCTAATTTTGGGCCCAATCCGAAACTTAGTATACATTGCGCTGTTAGACTTGTTTTAACTTATAGAATTCATTGGTGTAAGTTTCAAATTGTTTGGAGCATGTTTGACATCAGTTAGAGTAAGATTTGTGGAATTGCAAATCTTTGTCGTTAGACTACAGATAGGTTCCGTTGGGCTATCTTTGGGTTTATAGCTTTAATAATTGTACTAAATAGCATCTTAGGGTTGGGTAGCTAGGTTGTATAGTACCCTAGTACCACTCTTCCATCCATTCTTTGTTGATAATAATGTGTTGACACCCAAGTGATGGGGATCGAGACTTAGTAATTGATTATAGATACCTGTGTAGGGCATAAGGTGTGGATATTTCATGTTATGCGTTGTTGACATGTGCATTCATGAAACAAAGTGACCGAGCCTACGGCTCTAATAAGAGTGCATTAGGGCTGGGTAGTATCACCTCATGATTATGAACCTTGACAGCTAGTGGATGATTTGATGACAGAATTTCATATAAAAATAAAGATCTAAATATGAATTTATTAATAATAATAACATAAGTAATTTTCTTGTATTGGTTTAGTCTCTACATGGTATTGAGTACCCGGTAACACTGTTTTATTTGTGTTAGTCCAGGCTTCACCTCCTGGCATGTGGACTTACACATATATCGATTTTTTTACTACTAAATGCTGGGAATTGAGATCATCTTTGTACGGCAGAGAGTACAACTTTTACACACATGAGATATATTTTTTGATGACCATAGGTGATACTACCATACACAAACTTATATCGGTATTGAACTCCTTAATTTGCCGAGTACAACTATTATCGGTTTTGATATGATTGATATGAGGCACAGGGTGCCCGTGGATAATATTATTGTGGGGCACAAGGTTCCAATTTTTGGTTCTAAAAGTGGGATGTGAGGCTCTTTAACAACCATGTGTTTGTTACTTTTCTGCACTAGTCTTCTTTAGTGTACCCCAGGGGTAGTATGGGATGCCTACGGGTGAGCTTGTTTGGTATATACGTTGCGCTTCTTATGGGGGACTTGTCAACATTTATGTGTTTTACATTATTATTGATGTTACTGCTTATTTGTTATTATGTTCTACTTGCTGCTCCTTATTGTGTGGGAATCAGTGTTTATTACTTTTGTTTGTCTAGTTATTCTTCTACTCGAGGTAACCGGTATACTGACCATGCTCTATTCCTTATCTTCCTTGATTCCTATTATTTATTGAGTTAAATTTATATATATTATTGCGAGGATACCAGGTACATTCTCTTCCATTACCTGCGATCCTGTTATATGATTAGCTAGAACTATTTTTCTATGTGACATTTGTTGATACTTGAGTTGCTAGTTTTCCTGTATTGTCCGATTTACCTCTGTGACCTATATTATTGTATTCTATTATTTACTGCACTTATTACTTTTATTCGCTCATTGGGCCCTTGAATTCTACTGATTACGGGTTTCTTCGGCGACTTGTACTCATACTACACTTGTACTTGTGCAAATCCGATTACAAGTTCCCATTCGTGATACACAGATCCTTGTACGTTCGGATTACATTCACTTTAGATATTTAGGGTGAGCTTGGCATCCATCTTGATCCTGTTTCTCTTCAGATTTATGCTTTGCAGATCTCTATTGTATTTCAAAGACATTTTTAGACTATATTTATTTCAGTTTTTATGATTATGTACTTAGCGGTTCATTTGACAATGATACCGGATTTCGGGTGGTTATATGAATTTTGATATTCCTTCGCATTTAATGTAGTAGTCCTCTGTTTCGGCTATGGACTACGGGGTTTGGTTCTCTTATTGGTGGTATAGTAGGTACCATCATGATCTGCAAAATAAGTTCATGACAATTTGGCATCAGATCCTAGGTTCATCGGTGTTAGTGTATAGAACCAATGTCTAGTAGACTCCTGGGATTGGCACGGAGATGTTCGTGGCTTATCTTCAGGAGGTTGTAATGACATTTAGGAAATTAATTACTTTTTTTGAATATTTTATCATGTGTGTATCCTTGAAACTTTCTTGAAATTCTCATTCATGGTTCGCACACTTTTGAAGATGTCGTGCATGCATTCTACCACAGCTAATCGAACGATAGAGGCACCAGCCAAAGTGCCTATTCTAGCCACTACTACAGAGTTTCCATCAGTTGCTGCAGCACTTGTTGCGGTACTAGCTGCGGCACCGGCAACAACTTCTATTCCCACACTTGGTACAACGCAATCCCTATATGTTTGCAGTATGTTATGGTAGTTACTAAGTACCTTGGGAGGCCCTCCGACAGATGGGAAACAGCTAGCAGTCCCAGCAGCGTAGTCTATAGTATAGACAACACCTCTAGTTGTAACGGTAGTTACTTCTACACTGGTTCAGGTTCTGCCAATGCTTATTGCTGCTTCTATTGTGGAGTAGACTTCAGCTATGACTGACTCGAAGTAGAAGATCCTTACTCGCTACTTGATCTTGGATCCCCTAGGTTCACTAGAGCACCGGGGGAAGATGCGCATGAGTTTATGCTAGAGTGCGAGGAGAAGTTAACCAACATGGGAGTGTTAAAGACCCATGGCGTATCCTTTGCCACCTATCAGATGTATGGTGCGGCTAAGTAGTGGTAGCGGGCGCTCTTGGTATGCAGATCCACAAGTTCACAGCAACCGACTTGGGCTGATTTTTATGAGGTATTCATGAAGAAGTTTGTTTCCAGAGCTAAGAGAGAGCACCTAAGAGAGGAGTTCTAGAAATTAGAGCAGGGAGCTATGTCTGTGGCCAAGTATGAGGTAATATTTCACTAGTTATCAGTGTATGGGGTAGATTTCATGCCTACAGAGGTGGAGAGAATTCACAGATTTTGTCATAGGTTGAGAGATAGGTTCCTCGAGGAGGTCGCCTTATTCATTTCTGATAGCCGTCCCTTCCAAGCCATAGTTGATCATGCCAGCTCTATGGAAGCCCTCTATCGAGAGTCACGTCAGCACAATGAGAAGAGGCAACGACAGTGGGGAGGCTATAGTAGGTCCCGTTCAGGGTGCCATTAGGGCAGTTTTATCATCCCCAACTACTGCATAGCCTTACAGAGGCGCTGGTTCTTTACAGCAGAATGCGCATGCGGGTTCTGGTAAAGAAGCTCGATAGGGTGGGCTATTTGGACCATGTTATGAGTGTGGTATTGCAGGCCATTATGCCAGATTCTATCCTCAAAAGGGGGCTATGCAGCTGGCCCCAATAGCTACATAGCCAGTGAGAGTAGTGCCTCCGCCAGCTAGAGGTAGGGAACATGGTTGGCAGAGAGGTGGCGGCTAGTGTGGTAGGGTCGGTGGTCATAGTGGTAGTAGACATGGCAATGATTGACAACTTTATGCTATTCCTACTTGACTTGAGGCTGAGGTATCTGAAGCTGTTATTATAGGTGTGATTTTTATGTGTGTTATACCTGCGTCAACTTTATTTGACCCTGGGTCTATATGTTCCTATATGCCGTCTTATTTTTCACCCAGCTTGGGGTTTCATAATAATTTTATGTTTGTGTCTATACGAGTTGCTACCCTAGTAGAGGATTCCTTAATAGTGGATTGGGTGACCGAATCTTGTTTTCTTTCTATTGATGTTTAGACACATGTGCTGATTTGATGTTTCTAGATATGGTGGATTTTAATATCATACTGTGTATGGATTGGTCATCTCCACATCGAGCAGTTTTGGACTGTTATGCCAAGACTGTTAAATTAGCATTTCCAGGGTTATGTCCAATGGTATGGTAGGGTTCTATCAGCCGCGCACCGATAGGCTTTATTTCATGCCTTCAGGCTAGAAGACTAGTAGGAAGGGGGTGTCTGGAATATTTACCTTATTTTCATGATGTACAGGTTGATGCCCCTACTGAGTCAGTTCTTATTGTTTTTGAGTTCCTTGATGTATTTTTGACCAACCTACTAGGCCTTCCACCAGAGTGTGTATTGATTTTGCCATTGATTTAGAGCCGGGAAATAAGCCTATTATATTGCTCCTTATCATATGGCTCCTGCTGAGTTAAGGGAGCTGAAGGTTCACCTTAAAGATTTATTAGATAAAGGTTTTATTTGTTCTAGTGTGTCACCTTGGGGTGCACTAGTTTTATTTGTGAAGAAGAAAGACGGTACGATGAGAATGTGCATTGACTATTGGTAGCTAAATAAAGTTACTGTGAGAAATAAATATCCTATGCTGAGGATTGATGACTTATTTGATCAGCTTCAGGGAGCAGTAGTGTTCTCTAAAATTGATTTGAGGTCTGGTTATCATCAGTTGCATATTCACACAAAAGATATTCCTAAGATAGCCTTCAGGATCCGATATGATCACTATGAGTTTTTAGTTATGTCCTTTGGGTTGACTAATGCCCCAACAACATTTATGAATATAATGCATAGGGTGTTTAAGCCCTACTTGGACTCGTTCATGATTGTGTTCATAGATGACATATTGGTGTATTCACGGAGTAAGTCTGATTATGAGCAGCATTAGAGAATGATTCTCCAGAAACTAAGAGAACATAAGTTGTATACTAGGTTCTCAAAGTGTGATTTTTGGTTAGAGTCTGTTGCATTTCTAGAACATGCAGTGTCCAAGGATGGAATTAAAGTTGATCCAGCGAAGATTCAGGCTATAAGAGATTGGCCAAGACTGACTTCTGTTTTCGTGATTCGCAGTTTTGTGGGTTTGGCCGGATAATACCGGTATTTTATTAAGGGGTTTTCTTTTATTGCAGCTCCCTTGACTAAGATGACAAGGAAGGATGTTTCCTTCTAGTGGCAGGAGAAGTGTGAGTTGAGATTCACTAAGCTCAAAGACTTTTTGACTTCAGCGCCAGTTTTGACCTTGCCAGTGGAGGGTCAGGGATTCTCCGTATATTGTGATGCATCTGGTATCGGTTTGGGATATGTTTTAATGTAGCAGGGTCGATTTATTGCATATGATTTGAGGCACCTGAAGGTGCACGAGCATAACTACCCCACTCATGATTTAGAGTTGGCAGTAGTAGTATTAGCGCTTA